>JABUQX010021035.1:0-59824 GCA_015478945.1 Trachelipus rathkii | reverse complement strand
TGTCTAAAGTAGCTGTTCTTCATTCTTTTTTCATTATTGTTATATAAACTTAAGTAGATTTCTAATTTTTATTGTTATGCACTTTTCCTGGTTTAATTATACGACCTCAGTACTCAACTCATCAATTTGTGAATGAGTTGACTTATAGGCTCTCCACAACCACTCCCTGGATACCCATCCTTCATCCAAGACTCATTTTATTTAAGTAAAAGGGTGTGGAATATGGTTGTGTAAGAGGATATTAGCATTGTATGAGTTAGCATTTACCTCTCTCTCTCATTTATATATCTATTATATATAATATACTATAATAAATATATAATACTTCTTATACATTAATATATATAATAGTATATAAAATATATATATCCTAATAATAATTATATATATTATATATATAAATATTATTAATATTCTTAAATTGCTATAAAATTTCCAAATTTTAAACAATTTAATTCATGGATAGAGCTAATTCCAAATTTTTCTATGCATAAAGATCCATTTACTATATATACGACCAATGTTGTAAGATTATCCCATTGAGCGAGCCCAATCTGTAATCCAATTACCTGCCAAATGTATTTCGAGTTCAATTCGGTCAGTACTGGAAGAGTCACTTTTTAATAAACCGTAATTTAATGTTTCTTCGGTGATGAACGGCTAAACAAAGATAGAAGATGTATGCGCAAACGCAATGATTCATATACATTATGCACAAACGTCTGCATCTCTATTCTAAATGATTTATTAGCGAGATACTCTAAGTAACCCTCACAAAAACCCTTAACGTCTCACGCTTGCCTTGTCAACTCTCAATGCCAGTCTCTCTTTTCAGTAGTATATTACCAACCATAGCACTACTACGATCATGATATATCTTCAACACAGCACTTCCATACTCCATATACTGTCTGGAGAACAGAAGAGCCAAGCATTAAAAAGGTCGTTGTTGGAGGTATAAGCTTCTGATCTCATACGTTCAAAGAGGTCAAACCAGCGCGGATTTAAAACAACAAAACTCTCTCCATTCGTTCGATGCAGCCTTATGAAGAGGACATCTCCATGACTTTGATCAATCAGACTCGAAATGCAAGGGCACAACGGAACTGTCTGGGGATCGGTCGTCGGTGCGTGCGTCGGTGCGGTGCGTCGGTGCGGTGCGGTCTGGGCGGTCGTGCTGTGATCAAGCCTTGGGGTTGGGCCAATCCTTCGTACCCCGTAAAACCTGTACTACCTCGAAAACACATAATGTATCCAAAAAAACGTTCTAATACGCCAAAATATCAATGTTGACAAAATGGTTGCAAAATGTTGCACTATTTTCAACATTCTGCAACATTGCATGCAACATTGCAACATCTGCCGTCTGTCGATCCGGGTCCCCTTACTACTATTGGGGTTTCCCCTGGGCCTTACTTTGCTGACATCTTTATGAACACCTTCGAGAATGCATATTGGAAGGGCCATCTGAATCCTAATTCTTTTACCAAAAATTGTTGAAGTTTACTGTATCAAGTAAATTATTCGTTAAGTATTTTTGGATTTTATTTGAGGGGTTTGTTTATTATAACTTTCTTGGATGTACTCTCATTGCCAAACAAGCTAAACAGTTTACTACGTCTGTCTATATGAAGAAGAAGTATACTCTAACGAGTCTCAACTTTTAACAGCTTATCCCTCAAATAAATCTTGCAATTTCATCTCTACATTTATACCGAGGCCATTACTCTATTCTATACTACTAACCCCAAAATTGAGTCTACTTGAGTTTAATAGAAAACTGTTTCAGAACTAAACTTATCTTTGAAGATACCTTCTGTAACTCGAAGGCAATCACTATAGATCTTAAATGTTAGCACGAAAAAATTCACCTATTTCCTCCTATATTGATAGTCTGTAACGATAAATTGAAACAAATTGCGAAACGGCAATAGAATCTTCTAAAGTTTCTTCTCATTATTTTATTTTTAACGAACGAAGGAAACAACAAGTCGAAATACGTTTTACACCCCTACTGTTCTTGTTATTATTTTATGATTTTCTTTAATTTATTTTTATATGATTTATATATAATTTTTATATACTTAAAGTTTTATTTGGTACTATAATTCAAACCCTCATTTATTCAATTTATTCATAATTTGAAAACCAGTATTATTATTATTATTATTATTATATATATTATTATTATTCATTATTATTATTATTATTATTATATATATTATTATATTATTATTATTCTATTATTATATATATATATTATTATTATTATTTACATATCATTATAATAATATTATTCTTCAATAATAAAAAACATTATTAAAATTAACATTATGTATCACTTAAATTTTTTCTTTATTATTATTCATTTCTACTATAATATATTATATTATTCTATTTTATTTATCCTTATTTAAAATTATTAATATTAGATTATTATTAATTATTATTATTATTATTATTATTTATATATTATTTAATTGATATTGTCATGCTGAGTAATTAGCTATTTATAGACTGATGATGATTCAAGGTGACCCAAAACGTTTCTACCAAATAAATTCGTCTCGTTCTGCTTTGCTTCTATAAAATATAATATATATATATAGATATAATAATAGGTATATATATATATATATAATTATACATATCTATAATAATATATAAAATAATAATAAATATCATAATATATAGTATATAATATAGTTGATAATATTGCATATTACAAATTTTAATACAAAAATTATATAATATATATACTACATAATATATTAATATATATATATATATATATAATATATATATATAATTATATATATAATATATATATATAGATATATATATATATATATATATATTATATATAAATATATTATATATATATATATATATATATATATATAAATATATATATATAATATATAAAATATATATATAATATATATATATACATATATTATAGCTAATATATATATAACACACCTTATGCTATTCCATTATCTATCGCCATCCAAGTTATCCAGCAATCCTATCGTTGTTATTCACCACCACTAAAATCTAGTATATAATACTAATATACATATAAATATATTATAAATACTATATATAATATAAGTCATATATATATATAATATATATATAATATATCATATATAATAATATATACTAATATAATATATATATATATATATACCGATAATATATAATATATATATAGATATATATAATATATATATAATAGATATATATAATATATATAGTAAAAATATATATTATATATATATAATATTATAATATAATATATATATATATATATATATGTATATATATTATGATATATATATATATATATATATATATATATATATATAATATATTTATAATAATAATATATATATATATTATAATATTTATACAGTATATAATATAATAATATATTATATATTATTATTATATATAAATAATATATATATAATATATACTAATAGATATATTATATATATATATAATATATAATATATATATAAATACCTATATTAATTATATTATTTAAATATATATAATATATATCAATAATATATATATATATATTATATTATATATATGTATATATATATATCAAAGAATATTATAATATATAATACTATATAATAAGATTATTATAATATAATATATTAATATATATTAATAGATATATATAATTATATACTATAGAATATATATATATATAATATTATACTATAATATATTATAGATATATATACATATAGATAAATAAGTACAACAGTTAATTAGATATACTGATAAATTAACTATAATATATAGATACATTCCAGGACACTGTAGATATATGCAAAACTCCATATATGTCCCTATCCCTGCTCTAGTACACTTATCGCAATTTATCGAGAGTTATATATAGATAAGCCGGGTCTAGAGTTGAAACAAATGTTTGAAAACCAGTGAATTGTAAAATAAAGGAAAGCGTCGGAGGGAAAATAGCTATAATATTATGTTCAGTTGAGAATAAGAGTCTTCTCAAAAAGAAGTCGCTAGTAGCCTGTTGTGATATAATTAACATATGCTTGTACTGACAGCATTTAAGTCGTCTCAATTGGTAAATCTAGGTAAGTGCAAAGTATGATGAAACGTTCACGTTAAAGAGACTATGTTGATGAGCCATATAGATAATTTGTGAAAATCAATGCGATAAGAATGATAAGAGTAGTGCAATAAGTTAAGAGAGAGAAGAGAGAGAGAGAGAAGATGAGTGTGGTATATGAGATAGAAATAAAGATAGAGATAGAATCATATATAATAATTAGTATATATAATATTGGTATATATAGTTAAATATAAAGAGAATAGAGAATATAATACTAATAATAATATTAGATAGTATATATACATATATATAAATAGTATAATAATAATGAAGGAAGAGAGAGAAAGAGAAAAATATAGAAGATAATAGATAAGATGATAAAGATGGAAAGAGATATAAGATAGATAAACTCCGCAAGTATGTGGAATAATATATTGGAGGTACTAAAGGAGGAGTAAGGAATAAGCGATAAATATAAAAAGTACTCTCATATATGGAACCATTAAACGCGGAATAACAAAACAATAAAAATAAAAAAATAGAATAAATGATTAAAGTAATATATTAATATAGAATAGATATATATATAGATATTAATACGATACTATATTAATAATGAGATACCGGGGAACTAATATAGTTAAAGATATAGAGTATACTAAGAGGGATAAGATAGAAAAACTATAATATAGATATAGATTAAGATATAGAATTATAGATATAATAGATATATTATGAGTGAATAGATATTATATTGAATAAGAGATATAATAGTATAATATAATAGATAGAATTATTAAATTATATATATACTGTAAGATACATATATAGTAATATATGGATATTTTTTATATATATAGTATGAATATATATAATAAGAGTTATATATGTAATAATATATAATATATAGAGAGAAATATAGAAGAATAATAATTATAGTCATCTGTACGTGATATTAATATATTATATAATAGAGTAATAATAATATACAATAAGATATAGAGAATATAGTAGATGAAAGAAATAAACGTTATAGTCTCAGGCTATAAACTCAAGAAAATAAGTGTACATATATATATACTAAGTAACTAAGATATGAAATATAGAATATAATATATATTATAGATAATATATATATGAAATATTAATAGAATATAGATATTATATAATATAAATATAATATAATATAAATATATATATAGAGATAAGAGAATTAATTCATACTATTAGATGTATTATATAGATTATATCAAGGGGGCCTCTATATTAGTAAGAGATGATCACCCTAATTAGAGTATAGAGAAAGAAAAGATAGTAAGAGAAGAGATATGATATAATAATAAGTAAAGATATATAATATATAGAGATAATATAATATGAGATATAATATAGAGATATATACGATGATAATATAAATTATTGAGTAGATAAGATATATAATATAAGAAGTATATACAACTATATAGAGTAGTAATAAGAGAAGAATAGAACTATATTTATAATAATATATAATATATGAGGAGGGTAGTGCAATATAAGTGAAGTGTAGGGAAAAGTAGATGATGAGCTAAATAAAGGGATGTATGGTAATATATAGGGTAGAAAGCTGAGTAATATAAGTGGCCATAAAAAAATACGGGAGGTAAACGGTGAGAATAAAGAGAAAGGAACAATAAATTGATGAGCTACCAAAACGCTAAAAACAAAAATAACCAAAAACAAAAAAAACAAAAATAAAAAATATACGACCGGTGAATGCAGTAAAAAGGAAAGATGAGTAAAAAGATTATGTAACAGGATAATGCATAATATTATATAGAAATAGATTTACATAATGAGTGGTGATGAGATATATGATAGTGATAGATATAGTAATATAGGTAGTAGTAGGAGATCCATTATATATATACTATTATAATATATATATTGAATTAGATATGTAATATAGAAGATATAGATAGTATAGATAATAATAGAAAAGCAGAGATTAATAGAATTATAATATAAGATTATTATATTATAAATTAATTAATCTGGGGAAAGGAGGTAGTTTAGTATAGATATGCAGGTGTACTTAGAGTAGAATATACCTAGTAATTAGAGTGTGTACTTGTTATTATGTCATGGTTCACTATCTTCCCGCGTCAGTCTCGACGTAGCATCGTTACGCTGGCTATCGCGTCATCGCTCTCTGCGGTCTTAACCTCTACGCGCAGCTCAGAGCGAGTCATATATATATCTTTAATATTACTATATCTAGTTGGAACATTATATATATTACTTACGTCGCAATTAGGCTCAACGTAGTTAAAAAGAACTCTAATTATAATATACGATAAATTTATATGATCAGTAAAATTACACGATAGTCGTGACGAACCAATCGTATAGCGTGAACCTTTGTATCTACTCAGATACATACCTCTCATACATTCTACGATTTTATCAATAAACATCAAAAATCCGAAAAAACCAAAGTTATATCTCTCTCTCGTCTACCCTCTCCCTCACGATGAAAATATATAGTAAAAAAAATGAGAAAGATCAGATTATATTAGTTATCGATATAAAGTGATCAATAATCGAGCATAACTACATTATGACGGCTGGGAACAAAGAAGTACACGTAGCCGGAAGGATATGAAAACGGCAAGAAGTACTAGTATATTATTATTATACTTATAATTGTAAGTGTCGTACTCACAACGAAAAAATCATATCAACGGCAAAAAAGACTCTACTCTTAAGTTAAACACCGGTAATGACTGAAATAAATAAGAAAAAGAACAACGACAACTTAGGCACGACATAAATGTTATGTGACTTAGAAATAAGGCAGCCTGATATATATGTAAGATAGATAGAAAGAATAAGAAAGAGACTGAAGAGATAAAAAATTATATATTATATATTTTACCTAGAATATATATATAGATAAGAATATATAGATATATAAGAGAGATATATTATACATAGTATATAATATATATTATACAAATATACTAGATATATATATAAAGATATATTAATAATAAAGTAATGATATTAATATATAATATATATAGGATGATAATATAAGAAAGATAAATAATATATAGTATAATATAAGAGAGATGGTTAGTAATAGAGAAGATATTAATATAATATAAATATATAGTATATAGAGTTATATAATTTATAAATGATTACCTATTTAAAACAATTTTTATTATGATAAACGCTTGATTCTATTGTTTGATATTTTGCTAAATTGTGTAAATAGATTTAATAAATAAAATCATTTTTTCGCACTTGTTGAAATTAGTAAAGTACGAAAGATGAGAGTATCTCACTACAATTAGGGGGTGGATGTAAAATCAATATACTCTTATTTTGCTCTTTAAGATGTACTTGTACTATGTGTCCTGAGGAGCTGAAATAAAACAATCCAAAGTTGGCAGTAAGAAAGAAAAAATGAGTATAAAAAAGAACTTATTCAAACAGAATCAGAATTATAAAAACAGAAGAGTCAAAAACATAGTGATTTTAAAAAACATAGATTAATAATCAAGATGCAATAAATATGAAGATACAGGGATATACCGCCAATTATCCTACTATAGTGGGCACAGAAATCTCAATACACATACTCATAAAATCGGAAAAAGATTATGTTGATGGAGTCCTAACCAGTGTTCGAGGTCGAGCTATTATCGGAGTCTGCTCAGGACTTATATCTGGATTGTCAGTCAAGTATAAGGTTTGTATAATAAACAGAAATTTCATTTATTTGACTGAACCGAAAATTGTCCTCTACATCCTGTAAGAATATAGATTGCGTATTTCATTAGAAATGTTAGGTACCTTGAAAAATCTCGTGAAATTATAAGTATGGCTAAAATGTATTGCTTTCTCCAACGTAATAAAATACAAAACTATGCCTGAAGCAGCGGTAGAAATCAAGATACAACACGTTGGCCCTGACAGATTGCGTAGGTACGCCTAGCTACCAAATTGTCTCAGCCTCATCCGAAGAACTATCATACCGCGCGGAGCCGTACAAGCAGTACCATACCACTAAATAAATAATAAACGAGGCAATAAGTAGACGCAAAGGTAATACAGTGATGATGAGGTACTCAGGCTCACGCGTAAAAGAAGAGTAGGACTAAGGCTTAAGACTGCGGTATAATAAACTGTTGTTAGAAATATAGTAGCAAAAGTTAAAGGGGAAAAACGGTTATGTCCTCCCCATAATATACAGTAAGATATATATAAATATATGTATAGTAGAGAGATTAATATATTAATATATATATATAGAATATATTAGTAAATATGAAAATATGAAGAAGTAGAAGATAAGTAAAAAATAGATAAATAGATAAGATAAGAATAGATAGAGTAATAAAGATAATAAAGATAATAGTAATGAGATGAAAGATATATTAGAGATAATAGATATAGATAGTATAGATATAAGATTATAAGAGACGCTCACCAAAAATAGGGTTAAAAATTCAATAAAACTCCAGAGGCAATCACTTACTCAAGCCGAATCTATAATGATAAGTGAGTTGAGTTGTGCGCTCAAAAAGTTTATAATTTATTACTCGAGTAATGTAGTAGACCTACGGAAAAATCCAGGTATTAGAAAGTACGAAGAGTAATTTGCCAAATGTAAAGTTGAATTATATAAATATGTAATCAGAATAACGGTCTAAGGATAGATTGAATTTAAAAACGGAAATTAGAATAAATAAACCAAGACAGTTACCAAGTGCGATGAATAATAAGTAGTATTTTTGCCGATGGTCGGACGTGAATGGCATTACCGTTAAATTGGCGATAGATTCGGTCTTCGGCTTGCCCTTCTATATCGATAGCAAAGCCAAGTCCGAGCACGCTTCGCTCGACGATAAGACCGGAGAACAGGGCTCGTCACACCTGAGGCAACGTTTCCCTCACGTTTTGGGACTGCCGACGCACGTTTTAAGCCTTCTCGGTTTCAACGTCGTTCAATTGAACAAGCTAACGCGCCACGTGTCTTCGCAAAATAGGTACAACATCGGATCGACGTTATCGCAAAAACTCATCTCGCATACGATAGCCGACGACGAGAAAGCGAAATCGCGAGTAATGGAGAGCGCGAAAGAGTATAACGAAAAGTTGCGCGTCGTTATGGGTTTCGATATCGGATTGCCTCCGCCGCCCCCTCACAGTTTGATGCTGAACGTATACGAAACCGACATTCCGAAGCGCGTGCAAAAGCACTACGGGTTCGACGCGATAAATTTTCTCAAATCCCGCTCCATAGCGACTATGTTGATGGTTAGGGAAAAAATTAATAAAACTTCTTACGTACCTAACCCGCAGCCGCCGACGCCCACACTAAGATTCGAGCGGTTGTTTTTTCCGGAGAGGGTAAAAAACGAATCGGCCACGTTTAAGGAACATTGCGCCAGACGCTTTTTCTCGACGCCGTACTCTTTCAAAGACGATCGTTCGAAATATCCCTTTTATTACGAGGAGAGAGGGAATATAATAAACTCGGGAGCCCCCGTTCCTTTGGACGTCCAAAAAATATGGCTGTATTCGTCATTCAACGAATTATTTATAACGTATACGGAAGAATCGGCGTCGACGGCTGTGGCGGGCGCCCCTCTTTTGTATCGCGTTTTGAATATCGGGGACTTGGCATTTTACGCTCTGTATATCTTGGTGGGATATTGCAATTTCCATTTGGGTTCCTGCAAGAATTTCAAACATACGATATGGAGGGAAAAATTAATTAGAAAATATGATTCTCTGCGATGCCGGAATTTCGGTATCCCTAGATTTCCGAAAGCTTCGCGGCAGACGCGATGAACAGCAAAACAACAACCAAGACAACAACAACAACAGAACAACAACGAACAACAACAACAACAACAAAACAAACAACAGAACGAGGATTTCGATAACGTCATTTTTTTGCAAAAACCTTTAAAAGACCGTATAGAAATCGCCAAATTGCATTTGATAACCAACTCGCACGAGCTGGCTCATATTTACAGAGTGTCGGCGTTCAGTATGCTGGCCGACTCGCTCCTCAACATGGTTTCCGAAATCGGGAGCGATAAAAAATCGGTTTTCGCTTTCACGAAATACTTTAAACTCTTCGGAAGTATTCACCTAACCCACGAGAAGATGGATACGCATTTCAAATATTTCAACGATCACGCTACTGTTCAGAGACTCCTTTCCGGGAAGATGGGTAATTTTTCGACTAGAAAGCACATGCTCGTGCCCTCCAACGAAAGATACCGAGAAGAAACGCTGAACGAAAAGGCTTTGAATATGGCTAATAACAATAATAATAATAATAATAATAACTCCGACGACTTCAAAGAAGAAGAAATCAAGGACGCGATAAGCGCCACTATTTGGTACGTGAAACTATTGGCGTATCCGATGAGGAGCGAAGGAAAAGGATTAGCGGCAGCCGCCACCACTGGCGAAGGCGCGTCATTTTCGCAGTCCGACTACTCCATCAGTAGAGCGGATCGGGACGGAAAATTCTGGGAGATGATGTTTTCTAACATTTTTTTCCACGTAGACGATTACACCTTAACCCCGAGAGTAATTTCTGTCGAAAAGAAGAAACTCTTGAACGTCGAGAAAAAGGTAAATATGAATGAAAATAAAAATACTAATATTTTTGTAAACGAGGGCTCAGGTGTGGTTTTGGCCGAGAAGGCGAAAGAATTATTAAAGGATAAAGCCGTCATATTATGCGAAAAAATGATTTTGCATAAAAATAGTGTGAAAGATTATAAATTCTAAAAATATATAATATAGCATTGACAGAATAAACGATAAATAAATAATACGTAATAGAGGAGATGGTAACTTTTTCTTCATATCATGGCATCGATAAATATTCGAATTTACGAAGTCGTTTTAAAGGATCAAAGTCACTCCGTACTGGAATTCGCATCGGCTCTTGGAAAGGCAAATGGCCCGGATAGATGAATGAAATAATATAATAATAAGGTCAGATATACATACAAAACAATCACAAAATTTTTCTCATATATTGAAAAATAAGCAAATGCCGACTTTAATGAAAAAAGATCAAACATACCAAACTGCTTACAACTGCGAGCGATAGTCTACTCGCAATAACCGCTTATATAACTATCTAACTAACATATCTACACCTTTTCCGGTAGTTTACTATTACAAACTTACCAAATAAACTATGAATAATAATAATATATAATATATATTAAGTAGGATAAATAAATAATAACTTAGAGAATAATAATAGCAATGAATGATACGATAAACAATGAGATCAGATGAGTGAACAGGATAACCACGACGTAATCGAGAATAATGAAACAGTGCATAAATAGAATTAATTATGTTGTTAAAATTAATAATAATAAAATAATAATAAAAATTTACCAAACATTGAAAAACGAAGAATATTAATTGAAATAATTAATTCAATAATAATTAATAATAATGAATAATAATAAGAAGTATAATAATAAAATAATAAAGATAATAATAATAATAATAATAATAATAATAATAAAATAGTAATAATAATAATAATAATAATGAATAATTGAGGCAAGTCCAGAATATTATAAAGAGTGAGAATAAAGACTGAAATTCAGTTATATAACGTAAACTATAAAATTTTTATATAATAGAATATTTTTACTACTTACTACTACACTACTAAGCTACTTACTTACTTAAAACGAGCAGCCAATATAAATTAACGATAAGAAACAAACTATAACAAATTACTATACTAACGTCAATTCAAGTCAGATCAATTATAATTATATTAATTAATTATAATATCAAAATGAAATATAAATATCCACATAATCCTTATTAACTTCGTCGAACGTGTAATAATATTGACTGTATAGAACAGACTTAAACTAATATAATAAATAATTATCTTGGTGAAATGTATTATTATTATTATAGTATTGATTATAAGTTAAGTTAATGTTAAGTATAGATTCATACTATGTTATTTAGTCGTTATTTATAATATCGACCTTTGATTCAAACACGTTGGGGAGTTCTCAGGTCAGATATTAATTAATTTTACATTCAGAAATTTATTTATATATATTATATTGATTACATATATAGCGTAAATCCGGTGAAAGTAGTAGTAGTAGTAGTAGTCACGTTTTGCGTTTAAACGTCGTTCAAAAAAAGAGCGATGTCGATATAAATGTCCTTTCGAATAAAATATTGCAGCGATGGAGTTTTCGCATCAAGAATCGTCACGATTATCATCGAAGATACGCGGAAGTGATGAAATTTGAGCGTCAAAAGCTTACGGAGAGCGTAGACATTATGAATAGAATGGTTCGCGCAGCTTTTAAAAATCGTATCGAAAAAATAAGAAACGAAAATATTCGGGGACGGATTCTTCAGTTCGAATTAGCGACTTCCGTATTCGAGTGTAAAGAAATAATATCTTCTACGTGCGACATTTTTGGATCGCCATGGTCGGCGCGACGGCGACTATCCAGAAGAATGAAATTTCTAAAATTTATGCTACCGTCCAACAAAATTGTTTCCGAGTACTCCGTAAAGCGGTGGGAATTTACCGAGTTCGCCAAAAGCGACTTCGTTAACGTTTTGAGATCTATAATGGGACGACTAACCGAAATACCGGAGGAGGAAATTTACGAAAATCAGTGTCGCGTAACGTTCGAATCTACGATTCAAGATCTTCGCGACCTCATTTAGTCATTGCTAAATCTCGGAAAAATGCAGACGGTTCTTCAAGTTCGTCATAAACAGCGTCAACAGAGACTAGATTCCATTATTAATATACGCGACGAAAAGACTCGATGACGAGGCGGCTATCTATTGATAAGTTCTTTACCGTTAGACACTATATAGAACGCAAATAATAATAATAATAATAAAATCGAATAATAATATTAATAATAATAATGAGGCATAAATAAATAATAATGATAATAAAATAATATAATAATATTTAAATAATACTAATAATTTAATATTGAATTAGAATAATTATAATATAATTATAATTTATATAATGACAATAATAAATAATTCCTTGATATTATATTAAAATTATTTATAACTATTTTTACCATTATTGTTAGTAATAATGTAGCTATGATAACAATAAAATAATAATATAAATAATAAAATAGATAATAATCAATAATAATATATGAGATAGACTAATACTACATAAGTCAGCATCCTAAAAAACCAATACCAAATTAGTCAACAATAAGATAGAGTATATAAGATATAATATACAATTTAAACATCAATACATGCTCATATCTACGGGTTTAGTCAAACACCATGTAGTAATGTTAATAGATATCTAACGCATCGTATTCAATGATTAACAATAATGATACTAATATTATCAGATACGAACTATAATCCGTCACAGAATAATAATTAGATAATAAAATAATAGGAGAATAATTGTGATAAGAATATAAACGATTATTATATTTGAAGTTATATAATAATAATAGAGTATAATAACAGATAATAAATAATAAGTAACAATAATAAAAATTTTGGTAAAAAAAATCAGCCTAAGAATTAAAAATAAACTTATACATTAACTCAAATAATAATAATAATAGATAGATTGATAATAATAAAATACAGTACCAGTATATTATTAATCCCCGCCCTAGTAATAATAAAATGTCGAAACCAGATACTTAAATAAACTCCAACTGACCTATTATCTAGCGAATAATAACTCGGAATAAGTGTAATATAATAATCAGAGTGACCATAATAATCAATAAGTAATAATTAGATAATTGCATATAATAATAATAATCATATAGATAATAACATATTATTATTAAAAAATAATAATCTCCTATACTATATTAAATTTATACAACGCATAAAATAAGAATATTTTTATCCTATGAATAATAATAATAATAATAATAATAATAAGAATAATAATAATAAATAATAATAATAATCAATAATATAATAATAATAATTAAAATAATAATAATCTCAACATTGCTAAATCACAATAATAATAATAAGTAATAATAATAATAATAATAATAATAATAATAATAATAATAAAATAATAAGAATAATAAATAATAATACGAGTAATCGTATATATATATTTGCTCTGCACGACGAAAAGGTATTAATAAATGGGCCTAACTATTATTACCTTTGTTTACATCTCATATGCGAGGTGCTGCTATATAAAGTTAATCCAATGCCATTCCAAGTACCCGCGAGAAACACTCTGACACAAGTCGAAGCAGAGCACCCGGCTTGGCTAAATCGGAGGCTGAGAGACAAGGTAACGGTGCGGACGAGTCCGCGGTTATGAATTAAAATTTAGTTATTCAGTCATCTTTCAGTAACTAATGTTCTTCCGCTTTAGTTTAGAGAGTATATCTTTTTTATTGCAAATTGTGGTCCATATTAATAGCGAGATATATACACGTAAAACTTTAAGTTAATAGATCAATCATATACTGATATTTGCGCGTAATCGTACCAAGTCAGGAATACCTATGGGTACTAAAATCCCTACGGTAGATTATTTTATTTTTTTCAATCGTACGTATATATATTATATATATATTACGCTAGAATGGAATGAGTCTACTATAGGGATATAAAAAAATGAAAATATAAGTAATAAACTATTATTAAATCCTGTAACGTAGAGTCCACATTATCACCAGATATATATATGATATATATATTACCGTTAGAATCACGGATTTCGTATTATTTACAGAAATATATAAATTCTATGGGGATTAGATAATTTCTTTACGTAATCCTGCATACCATGATTTAATATTATATATATTTCTTCACGATAGGAAGAGGGCTAGTCGCCGATACGAAAGACGATACGATATTAGAAAAACTTCAAGAAATAGTGAGGAGTGTGAGGGTATATATATAAGTATTAATTAAGGTTTTTTATATAACTCTTAATCGATGCCGAGAAATTAAGTAGAGAGATTTTAAGATATGTGAACACGATTAACATTTAAGCAGAGTAACGCCTATAAGGATAAGACATAGCAGTGGTAGATTTTGGAAAATATTAAATATACCTTTTTAGCGAGTGAACGTATCGAGGCTGAGAAAGATTTCAGAGGGCTCTTATAGATCGTGATGTGGGCATACGTAAAAAAGCGTAAGGTTATTTCGGCCAATAAGAGAAGATAGAGAAGAGAGGGTACATAGGCGATTTTCTCAAGATTTATTCATTTTTTTTATTAACGGAACTTATATTTTCATAGCCAACCGACGGACATTTTGCGTATTACACATGAGGACGTTGTTAAGACAGTATGATATATCAGACATCAAAGATGTTCGAGAATTAACGATCTATCATAGCCTACTAAGAAGAATTTCTCGAGGAGCGAAAATTCGGAAGACGAAAACGTAATTTCATCATACGAAGAGAGCACTTGAATATTTAAGGTGGAATTATATGAAATAGATGAATAAATATTACTTATAAAGATAACGCAGTGTCACACCAGAGATAGGCAACTAAATATTGATCCTTAGAATTTTTTTGGAATAATATATGCTAATATCTTAAAAGTTGATTTATGTCCTTAAAGTACATAATATGAGCATAATATTCAAAGGTATACTACTAAGGCGTATTCTACTACTGATTACTAACGTGACTTCACTGCTAGACTGAATAAGTATTAACAATAATTTATTAGAGATTTACTATTAATTTATTAATTTAATGTTGAAAGGGGATAATAATAATAAAATAATATAATAAAATAAATACACATTATTTGTTAATTATTATATTATATATATTATTATATTATTATCGTATTATTTTATATATTATTATTATTAATATTTATTATTATATTATTGGATTATGGTGGGCGAACGTATATTCAGTACCTCTTATTTGATTTTAGATTTATAATTCGTAAAAACAGGGGCACTTATAGTTATCTTTCTATTCGAGTTGAAATTGAAAATGTTTTTTTTATACGTAAGCATCTTCGTTTGAATAAAGTTCGGAGAGTAACAATATCTATTGTTACTCCGATGATCTTACTACATAAGGTATATGATACGTCATTTATTAATAATAAATTTCTTCTAGATACCATTCAAACTACGAAGGTATTCTTGTAGTAAAGAACGAAGTCGGTAGTGGGGTTCAAAAAGTAAATTTGACTTAACTTCAGTTGCCAAAATCCCCTTCCGTACAAATTTAATTAATTATCTCATACTTGAGCTTAAAGAAAAATTTGCTACATCTAAAAACCTCAATACAGAACACTGTGAATGTACAGTTTGAAACAAATCTAAAGTTCAATAAGGTAAAGGTGAAATAATACGGTCTATCTCCGCGTGTTAGTTTGAACTGATTCCTATGAACTGTTGCATTATGAGAAAATCTTTAAGGTTTGTTATTTGATCTGTAAATTTGACTGGGGTATGGGAAAGTAAGGTGTCAGGGTTTGACTAGAGAGTAACTCATGGAAAAATCAAAATAATAGTTATTTATCAGGGTTGACCTCTGATTTGACTGAGAGAGGATCGTGTAAATGAGATGGTTTGTCAAGTTGGTGACTTAATTTTAACTGTGGATAAATCTGGATAATACAATTAAGATGTTGTGATTACATTATTTATACTGGAATTTGACTATATAGGAAAGAGTAATAGGATTAATAAGTCAACATAAACATCACTATCTGGAAAGATGATCAAAAGTATAGGTTTGTTAGGGCTATGATCTTCGAATTGGGTAGGAAGAAATAGTTATACCTTATGTCGTGGGTATGTGAGTATACTCGACTAATATGGATCGGGGTAAGGGAAAAAGTAAATATTGTTTGCCAGGGTAGTGACTATTAATATCTTGATCTCGGAGGGAAATAATATATCGGTTCCCTCTTTCGTCTGATTTTTAGCTTTATATTAATGTTATACTATGTTTTGTCAACGGATTTGAGCTGATTCAACTTCGATTAATTAATTTTTCTGCGTTGTGCATGTATTTTATTCTTGAGAGGGTACGGAATTAATAGTATTGATCATAGCGCATACCCTGAGAGTTGATACTGATTATGATTAAGTCCTATACATAAATTAAATTAAAAATTAAAAGTGTAGTAGAAATGAGAATGTCTAAATAGGCCTATTTGATGTCTAATTAACATTATCATCTATAGTTGAATTTCGACAAATGTGTTACTGTATAATTAATTAATGACAAATAAAATGGCGTGAAGTATTATTGTGACTAACAATATGAGCCATTCCAAAAAAGTGAGTATCGGAGAAGTATTCTTGTTTGTAATACGACTTCCGAGACTACAACTGAAAAATCACATAGAGGTATATATTATCGTGATTGAAGTTCGATATACATATTGAATATCAGGGATTAACATTATGGAACATGTATATTTCTTTATGATTATATTTCTATAATTGATTATGAATATAAATTAAAAAAAACAGCGAGATTAGAGTAGAGCCTAAGAGTACTGTTTGAGGTTCATAGTTATAAAAGAGAATATATGTCTATGTTCATAGCAAATATAGAAGGATCTCTGCTGATATCAATAATCTTTAAAGAGAGAGTGGAGTTGAGAGAGTAAGTGTTTATAACGCACAATTGCGTGAGATAATCAGAATAGATCAGAGAAAAAGGTGCAACATGAGACCCTGCGTGAGCTTTCAGGACGCCGTTATTGAGAAATGATTCTATTGTATGGTTATAAGGATGTAACTTCACTATATTTGTCTAAAATATAGTAAGCTGATTATAACCAATTGAGTCAAGATTATTATTTCTATCGAGAGTATATATGCTAAGTTGATTTACGCAGTTGTGACGGGCGAGTAGATATTCTTGTAGATTTGTTGTGAGGCAGTAAAGTTACCAGTGCAGTGAGAGGTGCGCGGTAAAGAGCTGCAACAACTTTCATCCCCTACCCATCTTACTGACTTATACCTAAAACTATCGTACAGATATATTCTTATTCAGAAGAATTATACCACAAAATCAATTCTCATCAATGCATTTTAAAAGGAAAAAAAAACTTCATTATAATCCGAAGAAACTCAAAGGTCTTCAAACCTTTCTAACTTCCGCTGGCAGGAGAAGGTAGATGACGGTATGCTCTATCGAGGAGATATGTGAACGGTGATAGAAGAGAACCGGGGTGCTAGAAGGGAGCCACTCTCCATGTCACTTCCAGAAAATTTCTCTTATAAGAACTTCAGATTTCAGATCTGTTTTACATATACCTTTTCAAGGAGTTGCTCCGGTAGAAGGACGTTTCTATACTCACTAAAGAATAAAACTACGTATACTAAAGTACCTTATATATACAGCTAAAAATTAAGTTCCTCAAATTTATACTGTTAATTGACTGTTTCGCTCATTAAACTACAGTGTAGTAAATAGTTACTAGTATGCATATACGAGTTAATTTTTCAAACCATATATATCTTATATATATAATATAGTCATGAATAATTAAAATCTTTCCATTTAGCTCAAAGTCAACAATGACCCATCAAAGACTTGAATTAAAAAATGTTATATTAAAAGAAAAAATATATTAAATCTAGGCTATTTCTTCTCAACATACCCATCTTTATATTGCCGAGTATTGCTAAATGAACGGTGACTTGTACTTATTACACACGTAATAAAGTAGTGTTCCTCTTTACCATTAATACAATCTTCATCAAAAATTTAATTTCTTTTTTCTCTTTGATTCATGGTATATTATTTTTCAACTACTGCCGTGTTTTCGTTAAGGAGCTGAAAGGATATCATTTTCATTCCTTTTTGTAATAGTCCTGAAATATACTCGATTACATAAATATCGTCGTTAGAAAGTGCGTTTTGATTATATTTTATTTTTAGAGTTCTTTATTTCACTGCTTCGAATGCATTTGTTTCCTGTATTGAATTTATTTTTCAGGTGTCAATCTAAGTCATTCAATTATATTATTATTTTCCTAAACAAGGTTTGCTCTAAAAAGCGTATTTGTATTATTAGTTATTATAATGTATTAGCAATTATTATTATGTCCTCGATAGGTAAGTATTCTTATTATGTTATTTACTCTCCGAAGCTTGGACTATGATAATAAAAAGCAGCGGACAACGCGTAATCGCTAATAGTAGATTAAAACATGTCGCTCATGACGTGTAGTCAATACCGCTTGCGAACTCCCGAGACATAAGTAACACATATGGCCATTTTCGATGTTCGCTCCGTATTTTATTGACTCCGTATGAGGAGGTATTAGTAAAGGTCTCGTCCGATTAGTTTTTGTTCCGAATATAAAGTAGTCTAGTAAGCAAGATTCATTCTTCAGAAAGAATATGTTGAGATCGAGTTAGTAGGATAGATTTCGTAGGGTATCCTTCGTTGTAAACTCATCGACGAATCAATTCGCCTCGATATCAATTCGCCGACGATAAGGCGCTCAAAAAATTCGTTGTCCACGCTTTGCCGCATGTTCTCATAGCATTGATTTTTACGGGATGTTTTGAATACGAAGTATTAGCTTCGGGTAATAATTCCCTCTGTAAACCGAGGGGTAGATAACTATAATCGAATTCTAAACTTTCTCTGGCATTTGGGTTTTTGAAATTAAGGGATAAGTACCCTAAGTCGATATCCAGATGGGAATGGTCGAGCGATGTTCGCACAGTACATTGTTCATCGATTTATACGTTATGTCGGGGTAAAGGCCGGGAATAGGCCCAGGTAAATATAGGTTGATGCCGCATGTTTGAAATACGTTGTTGGATATTCTTATCTGTAAAGCTGTAGACATATTTATAGCTTAAAGATAGAGTCTTCCAGATTACTAATTCAATTCTCTTTGCCTATGAAAAAGTAGGTAACAAAGTAAAGGCTCGTCTCTTAAATATGCACAGAACAGACTATGCTTATAGCAGAATCCCGTGAATATTTAGATCAGGTCGTTCGTAATGAGTTCTATCTACGAAAAGCGTTTGAGTATTGTCAACTGCAAAAAGAATAGAGAAAAAAAAGGAATATAAAAAATTGTATAGCTAGCGATGAATATAATACAATGTGAAGTACCGAACTCAATTTTGATCCAAAGTGAATGAATTCATCACAATTTTGAGATATAATTTATATATTAAAAGAGCATTTTGTACAATGTTTGTTAATTATTATGTTGAGTGATTCGTTTCTATTCAAAATACAATTAACGAAAAAATAATCGACCTAATACGCGAGAAATCTTCCGATCAATTTTTAACATTTTTATAGAACATTCAAATACAAGATCACAGCTTTGCAACAATCACTATCAGTGGTGTCGAAGCATTCCTATACAACCTTCAAACATACACAATATCGAGTTACCTATTAAAGACAGGATGCAGATTCTACGCTCTGAAATGGGGTACCTAATTGCAGGACTGCACTTGTGATATCCGTGAAATTGGTATTAGATCTTATACTAGTTAATTGTAAAAAATAAGTTGATGTTGTACTACGCTTTGACTTTTGCATGGAGGTCCATTTGTGTATTATGTAGTCTATGGTAACTTTCGATACTCTTTATATATATGGAAACTTGCCGTGCAGGTGACAGTGTATATAGAGATTTATAGTCTGATAAAGAATGTGATACCAGGACATACGAGAGAATATTCAGAAATGAGAAATAGCATCAGGCTCGACAGTTACAATAACAATAATAAATATACTTATCGCGCTGACTACAAGAATGCAAATTTTGATATATTAGTCTTATAGTAGTATATATAAGTATCTTAATACGTATTATATAACTATAGTTATTTTTGTTATTTATATTAATTTGATTTGTATTTATGATATGTTTTAAGTATATTATCGTATCTCATAAGAACATGCCAGGTGTTACAAAATAATAATATAATGATTATAACTATAAGTTACTGATTGTCTATGTGACATTTCATCGTGAGCGTGCTCACGAGGGAAATGAGCTGCGATTGGCTTAGTAGAATTAATTTTGAGTATTTAGTCTAAATTGAACTATTCATAAACTAGATATAATGAATGACTTATTTAATGAGAATTAGTGGAGAAATAGTAATTGTTCATTTCAACGGACTAGCAGTTAGAAACATTTATGGGCTTAACCTCAATGTCTAAAGTTACCCAATATACCCTGAAATTATTTTTAAAATAGTATTCTCGATTGTATTGTATGAGGAATATAAATTGAGTGAGAATAATATTTACAGTATTTATCTGCACCGCTATGCGACGGGGACAATGCCCCTATTCAATAGAAGGGGGATCCACTGCGAACGGATAAATCTGACAACCCAAATGTTTAAGCTTACGTACACCTGGCGAAAATATACGGATTCTATAGTAAGGATGCGGATGAGAGTTCATAATACGTTGAACGATCATTTTGAAAAAACCAGATTTCTGTTTGTAACTGTCGTTCTCTCTCGAGCGCGAGGAAACGCACGAAATAAAACCTTGATTAATTTAGGAAAGAGATTAGATAGTCTAGGTTAGTTGTCTAAGAGGAGAAAAAATGAAGATATAGTAATAAATTAGATGATCAATTTTGCTTTGTCGAGATTAAACATTTTCTGTATTGCGTAAGAGACAAAACACAGAGTAAGAGTAATTTCTATTCTAGAAACTTGAGTGTGGCTAATTTGAGTTTATAAAGAAGTGAAGCGCCCCTCAGAGAAAAAACAGTAAGTCTGTATTGATTTATAACTGAAAAAACAGGTGCAACACAAAGAGGGACATTACGTATTCTCTTAACACAAGCCATAAGTCTCTCTGTTTGCTAAACAGTATGACGTGACGTTTAAGGAGATGTGTGACACTGTCTCAGAGCGTGTGGTAAAAAAATAGTTTTCCCGAACGATGCAAGCTGCCGCTTATTCGTTATTTAGGTACTTATAGATAAAAAAAAAAAGCACATTCGAGGTCGCACACGCCCGAATTTAAAGGGTACATGAGAGAATACTAAGTGAAAGACATACGACTTTAACTAGTTGCTATACATGTATTTTGGACAAAGTTGATTGGGTTCCTTAAAAAGTCTCACAAAAATAATCATATCAACCAATTTAATTCAAAATAAAGAAAAGCCTTTTGAAGAAGGCAGTTTTACTTCCATAATCACCATGGCGGATGGAGGACCCTATGGTAATTTAACTTGGAGATTCACTCTAGTAAGAGAGTGTTAATGCTTAATGCTAAGTAGCTTCTGACTTCATATTATTCGACATATAATCTATTAATCTGCCCAGCTTTCTTTCTAAGAGGACTCTCCCATCTAATTGAACCTAATCTTGGTAGAAAGCTTGCATTAGGTATATAACTCAAGGACGCAAAGATAGGAAATATTAAAAAGTATGGTCTGTAAGTGAGAAGGGATTTAGGTTAACGATATAAAAGTTTATTTCTTTGAGAATGAAACTAACATTATTATAAATTATGATGTCACAAAATAAAATTTACACAATTGTGATTATAGCGACATCCCCAACCCAGGTTAGATATCTAGTTCCAATTGATTATACAGCATTGATTGTTATGATTATAGGAAAATTAGCCGCGTCCCAACGGTATATAATTCCAAAGCGTATTGCTATTGAGACTAAAAAATACTTAGATAGTTAAAAGAGAGAAATGGCAAGCTAATTTGAATAAAAGGAGAGAGATAATAGAGTTAGTAATGAAATTTTGCATATGTTGAATCGGTATAGAATAAACATGTATCTTAGATAGGGAGATATAGGATTATAAATAATTATATTAACATATAAATACGTTTAAATAAGTTATACTAATAACAAGACAATAAGTAACATTTAAAAATATTTTGATTAAAGATAGTTTATACACTTAATTAAAATATTAATGATAGTTTTTGATTAATAGATTGTGAGAGTAGTTTTGTTATTACTTATATGAGGTTTATAAAAAAAATCAATATTAAATTATTTCACGTTTTTATAAATCGTGCAATTACTTATTAATACAGTATACCTATTCTATATTAAATTTATACTTTCGATTTCTTCAATTATTATGATAAATAACGTTTATCACAGAACAATATTCTTAATAGATATATGAAAATAACAAATAAATATTAATATTTACCTTAAATAATATATATATATATAATTATATATTAATTTATGAAGAGATAGTTGATTCCTTATATAAAATGGCGTTTCATCCGTAGATTATATTCTCATATAGATATGGTAAGATAGATACTAAGTTATAATCATTAGTAATTATTTGTTCAATAATGACGTTTTCAAGACTTATCAAGAAGCTTAGCATTTTCCACATATAAAGGATATTACATTTATATTAGGTCAATTGTGGCATCTGATTAGACTTTGAAACTCGTAATAAGATGAATGACAAGATAAAAACCAAACACTAAAAGAATAGAATGCTTTAAAATATTCTATAGAAATAAGGATTTTAAAGAAAATTGCTCATTTATAGAGAAGGAGTTTGAGGTTATAGGAGGAGGGCCATATTGTTTATGATGTAAGATGGCGAATTAAAGTAAGTGGAAGCATGGAACAAATTCCAAATTGGGGAGATACGGCAAATTCTTTAAAACTATCTGTGACGTATCAAAACTTGTAATTAAATCGAGCTCAGGCCCAATGATGATTAATACGTTCATACACAGGCAAGAGCAAGAAATCTCGTGTTGGAGGAAATAAATTACAACAAAAATATTATTCCTTACTACATGTGAAGATATGTCTTTATTCCACGTAAAAAATAGGCGTTTCAACTGTAGAATACATTCTCAGAGAACGTAAAAGAGCATATAGTATAGGTATATATATTCAGGAGTTGCGAAAAAATGGACGTCATGAATCTTATATTGTATAAGAACCATCTAAAGTGCTATTACCTATTAATGTACTATATTTTTGAAGAAATAGCTATGAATTTACAACGATGCTACAAGATCTTCTCAAAATAATGATGACACACGTAACCCTATATGTGCTAAGGCTCCAAAATATGCCATATATATATCAAATTAATTTTGGTAGATCAACGCATTTTGTCTTGTTCATGTACTAATCACAGAAAAAAGAAATTTATACAGCGCTTTACGTGCGGAAACACATTTATCATAGGATTCATGTGCGAGCGGTTGTCGTACCAACAAAAGTATTTGATTTGAGCGATAGAGTACCCTATAAGTCAATCGTTATGCCACACGTATTCTATATGGGAGTGGAACCTGACTTGTGCGGGAATAATCATGAGCCGATTTCACGATAATTTATTCTGTATACACAAACAACTATAATAACTGATAAATGCAATCTATCGAAATTGATCCTGCGATGCCCGATGATACTACGGACCTATACCATCCATAATGACCAGGAAAGCAATTTCCACCTATTCATACCATCTGCTCAAAGTTATTCTAAATATAGAAATAGTAAGAGGGAGAGTACATAACAGTATTATCATAATATTGCATTTTATAAACAAATCTATTATAAATATTTTAAAAATATTACACATCTACAATATTGGAAGAACATTGTGAAAAAAAAACTAGTAACTACTACCAACTAGAATAGGAAGAAAGTTTTAATATTTTAATACTATATGAAAGTATCTATCTCTTGCATCAGCTCCACGTATCATGTCAAATGGTTCACTTATTATATATATCTTAAAGAGATAAGAAAATTCGTAATGCTTAGATTATCTATTCTTGATAGCGTGTTATTATAAAATGTGGTTAACTTAATGATATCAAACATTTACACTCTTTTTTTACCGCACACTTCCTATTAAAACAGCAATGTATAGCTCTATTGTGATTATTGCAGAAATAACAGATTTAGTTAGACTCGAGCTACTATAAGGCATAAAATGCTAGAGTTACATTCCTTTATCGAGGATCCCTTTGGTTACTTACAAGACAACTAAGATTCGTTATATCTAGTGTAAATAATACATACACTCTTCGAAAAAACATTTTCTTGACGTTCATTTTAATATATTTATATATAAAAGTCAATGTATCTCTAGAATAAATCGCTATTTATTAAATATATACAGAGCGTTAAATTCATCAGGAGCACTCTACTAAGGAGAAAGAAAGATAACTAGAGTATAGAAAATATTTTCTTGTTATATTTTTTTTTGCGATATATTGACGATATTACTTAAGAAAACTTTATTTTAGAACTTAGTCATTCACTATATTAAAAAAAGAAAGAATTTAAATTATTTTATTAGTAGCATACTAATTTCTTAAAAGTATCGTGTACTTCATTCATTACCTATTTTATGTATATGTTATTTAGCAGTGTAACTTCGAAGATTGATCTAATAGTCACCAATAATCTCTAGACAGAAAATGTAGAAGGAATATATATGTCCAATTTTTCTGTCGGCGCTTCTGGTAATATGAGTCAATGCAAGAAAGATGATAAAAACTAAATTTTGCTCATTAATGTTAGAGTTCCAAATATTGGAAAAACCCTACTCTCTTCAATTTATCATCACCTA
The DNA here is from genome assembly GCA_015478945.1 of Trachelipus rathkii. Taxonomy (NCBI): domain Eukaryota; kingdom Metazoa; phylum Arthropoda; class Malacostraca; order Isopoda; family Trachelipodidae; genus Trachelipus; species Trachelipus rathkii. The sequence continues at coordinate 34,090 of JABUQX010021035.1, read as the reverse complement.
CACTTCCCATCAGATATCCTGAGTTTATTGTTGGTGATAAGGAGTAGTGCGCCTGCAACGTAAAATTTTTTCTTTTGTTGAAGGCTTCGATCTAAAATAACACAAAATATTCCTTCAAAAAACAATGTGTAATTTGAAGGTTTTGGGAAACTCTTAGACAATCCGAGAATGTAATCGAGTCCATGTTTATATGTAGAGACTTCGAGGCCACTTTGATATATTCAAATAACACTATATTAAAAGTAATTGAGCCTAAGTCTATACAGTTTGAAAGACGAACATTATTCCCGCGCAACCTTTAGTAAAGTTTAGAGCTATAATTTTTTTAGACTAGCTATTGCGTTATCTTTCGACTGTACTGCGAGTGAAAAGACCGTCCATTTGCATAGAGCTGCGTACATTATCCTTCGTACTGAGATAAATCATAGAGTGGATGAAAATAATCCATTTCCAATGATCGATGTCATCCATTAATCAAACAATTAGTCTCGAGAGAGTGTTAAAATCTGGATAGTGGAATAACAGTTCTATACACAACGGGCGCGGAATAAAAAGTGATAATTTATAAAGGAATTCATTCTCGGTGATCGTATAGCGTTTCAAAAGGAAATCAAATTGAGACTGATATTATATATATAGGATAAACTTTATGTCTAGCCTAGAGTCGCTTATTGAAGCTATATTATCACACAAACGTACTAGTCGACTAATTTCACGATTAACAAATAGAATATACCCCCAATGTTGCTTAGCAAAGCGAGATAGTAGCTAATTCAAACGAGTTTCACTCCTTCTAAATCGCATATAGTAATTTCTATATTCGATCTGCCTACGTTTTACTTCGTTCCTATGATCTATATCGATAAGTCCCATATTCAACTTCTATTCTAAAACAATCCATATATTATTAATTGTTTTAAGAGATGTATTAATCATGAGTGCCTCCTATAGAGCCCTAGTAAACAGTAAAGATAGAGATACGAAGTGGATTCCGGTTAGTGTCGTGTCAGCGGGCATCGATGTGAGAGAGCCTGCAATTATTGCTAGAATATGATGCGTCGTCCGATATACTCAGCTGTAAGTCTACTACATCGACGAACCAATAGTTGATACCAGTAGCCTTCAAACATGGAAGGTAAAAACTGTTTATTCGCGGTATTGTAAAGAGAGAAATGCGAGGCTCCACTTGAATGAAATGGTCTCGCCCTTTTCCAGTGGTAGTTTTTTTTTCTTATAAATTTCCTACGTAGTCCTTGTCTAAAGTTTCCCGAGAATATGTACCGAATATTATTGTTTCTCTTATTTGTTACTTTTCGCCTGTAGAGAGAGCGAGAAATAAATTACTTTTTCCAAAATTGAATATCTTTGTTGCGTTGGTGAAAGTTTCTATAAGCAGACAAGCGGGTGACCGTTCATATAGGAATGATCGAGCCCGTTGAAATGATACATTGAGTTGGAAAGGAATGCTAAAGTGTGCTGCAATAGAGGAGGCATATGACACGTATTTATTAATCAGCATACCGATTGAATCTACTACTCAAAAACTATATTGCCTAGCTACTCTTACCCGACGATTCCGCATTGAAACACGCCATTTTTAGCGAATCGAACTTTCTCCTATCCATTATGTAACGAGTGATTAGAAGAAAATCTAATTCTTCATTTTCTTCCGAGTGTTTCTAGAAAGTCGCATTTGTTGTAGTTAAACGTTAATTCATTACGCACAAAGCTACTCGAGGAATAAATTATTTCGATAAAGTAAGTGTTTAAGATTGCGATAAACGAATTGGTGGTATTCAATACTGATTTTCTAAAATCCTAATAGAGTAACTCTAAAGAGCTAATCTATACACTGCTTGAATTACAAAGCTCAATTTAGGATATGTTTGAATGCTGTTAAGTACAAATGCCACATGAGCGAATTCATACACGATGCGAAACTGTTTAAAAGAGCAAGAAGAATCGTGCTGATGGCCGTTACCCCATAGAATGAAATTTAATTCTATCAGAGCCATGTTATAGAACAAACATAATACTACATAATCAGATACTTCCCTTACACACATGAGATATATATATAATAGATAATATCAGAAAATAAGTACATATGGAAATCATGAATAATAGGAGAAACATATCATAGACTATCATCTATCGGATGATCTTCCAACCTAATAATAAAAAACCAACAATTCAAAACCAACTCCAACATCAAATCCAACAAACAAACTTACCAAGACCCAACAAAATCAACTTACATCTAAAAATTAATGACGTATGAGAAGACTCGCCATTTTTAGGCGAGATACTCTACACATTCATTAACTTTCATAGCAATTGAGTTGACTATTCAGGAAAATTGGTGAACAAATCCCAACGCAATCTCTTAGGTACAGATAGCCGAGTTTTAGAGCATACTGTTAAATTAGAAAGCGAGATCGTTACACTAGAATCGATCGGCGTCAGCATCTCAAATAATCAAGAGAGAGAAACGAGTAAGCTTATATTCAGAAAAAGTATACATAGATATTGAAAATAAATTTCGATAGACGAATATGGTGCCTCTTTGGATAAAATAATATATATGTTGATAATAATAAATACCTAAAGAAATTAAAGCTTTGTGAAACTAGAATATTATTAAATCTTATTAAAAACATATATAATGGCTAATAATTGTGGTATATGTAATCGTCCGATACACCTTAGCTCTTATCAACTTGAGTAGTTGAAAGTTTATACCTTTAACTCCCTACACAATACTGGGTGAATAAATCATTTGTACACGGATCCGCCGGTTAGTATATATGCTTATGATGAAACTGCAGGACTGTTTCCCTCTTATCCTTTATTTGCATTTCACAATATTATTTAATAGAATAATTTATATATATTATATATAATATATTTATATTTATTATAAATATATATAGATATCTATATAAAATATATATATCAAACTAATATAAACACATTAAACTTACAGATACCCAGTATCAATAAAAAAATAAAAATAATTCCTCTTAACAAAACTACTTTTAAATAATTATAAATACAAATAAATATTTAATAGAATAAATAATTAATAGTGTAAATATTCACAATAGCATAAAGAATATATAATTACTTATAATTTTATATCCTAATTATATAATTACAAATATGATATTATATATTTAAAAATTTTCATATTATTTAGTTTGAGGTGCAAATAAATATCATGAGACGCATAATTGTAACAATTAAAAAATATCGTTATACAGTATTTATAATGAGTAAATGCTACATAATCTAAGGTCAGAGCCAAATATGAACTGGGATGTCAGATCAATATAACTTAACCTGTGATCTAAAGCTACTCACTTAATTATTCTCTACAACAGAAGAGGAGATTGAGTCTTATATCACAAGATATTCATGGTCACAGCAAAGGAAGTGACATTGTGCAAGACTCTTTCTAAGAGCAAGAAAGTCACTAGAAAAAAGTCGATATAGAGATTTCATGATTTCAAATGACGTTCCTAGAAATTAGTTAATTATTTATTTGTTTCTTTTTAGATTATAGTGATAAATAAAAAAATAAACTGAGAAGAAAACTATTTCGGTAACTAATTGTTAATGAAAAGTATTTTAGCGAGAATAGAGCATATTAGTGCAAAATATATAATAAGAGTCATATGTATTTATTGTATTTAAATTACAGTAATTGTCTCTAAATCCGCGTTTTCTTTGAATATTATATAGAGAATATTTTTCCTAGGTCGAATATGTGGATAATCCTAACTGAATTATCAATAAAAGAATGTAGAGAACTATAGTAAAATAGAAATTATCTATCCGAAAAAGAATCGGTATTGCATTCACGACTTAAACGCAAACCCTAGAATTTGATCACTATACTATCATTTATAACCATTAAATCTTTAGATATCTTCCGTTATTATTGGAAGGAAATTCAACAAGAATAGATCCATTACACTAAACTATGTTCAGCGCATTTTATTTTCGTGCCGTTTTATTAGCGTGTCATATAGTTTTCCGTTTCATCGGGTCCCGAAGAAGAGTTTACAATAAGATAAATCGGTTTTAAAATACGTTCAAACGTATTATAACTCAGCATCCTTTACTATAGTATCATTTCAGCGAACTAGCTTAAACATTTGGTCGTAACCTCGATGTCTAAGTTCCCGCTCGCATAATTTTTTTCAAAAATATTTTCCAAAACATCGAGACTTTTTTAAAAAATTTCAGGGAATTGGGAACTTAGACATTGAGGTTAAGACCAAATGTTCAAGCTAGTCCGTTGAAATGACAATATATTAAAAATTCCTAAGTCATATTACGTTTGAACGTATTTGGAAACCAAAATATCTAAGCAAGAGCTCTTCCTCGGGACCCGATGAAACGTCACGAAACGTAATCGTCATTATTATTATTTTGTAAAAATTAAACTCGCAGGAGAACGATATTAAAAATAATAATAAAAAAAAATTAATTAAAAAAAATAGTATAGATAGATATATAGATAATAAATTGCTTACGCGTAAATATTTTATTATTATTATTTTTTTAAATTTCTGCTGACATCTTCATTTCAAGACGGATCCAAAAATAAGAGTCGAAGGTATAAAAAGAGAGTGAAAACAAATTTTTTGCATTAGTTGTTGCTAAAATTTCAACAGGAATGCTCCAACTGACGACTGTGTGTGCGCGTGTGTGTGTGTGTCATTTAAGGCGGACGCGGAGCTATCGACATATTTTTATACATATATAATGAACCAATTTATCAGACGAGGAGACGATTTAACCACCGACGCATTCGCGTCGTCGACCATACCTCTCTTAACCGCCGCCGATGAACTTCATGAAGATGACGAAGAAGTCGTAAGCAAAGTTATTTTAGACAACGATCAAATCGATCAATATCTAGACCTCCCGCTTCCGACAAACGTCGAAACGATAAAAATGTACTGGAGAAACCGATCGACCATCGTCGATATCGATAGCGTATTATCTTTAATATCCAAAACAAATGCCGAGAATTTAGAATTGATTATAGATTATTCCGTAAAGAGGGAATTTTTCCCCAAACACGCTTCGTTCCCCAAACAGTACGTTGAAATACATAAACCGTGCGGTAAATGCGTGGACAAAAAATTTTTAAGCTTTATCGTGGCGGTTCATATCGAGGGCGAAAGATTCATCGAATGGAAGTTTACCGAAGGACCCGATAGTAAGAAACGCTTTAAATTCTTGAAGGGTGACTGTTCGACATTGGACAAAAAAATGGAAGAGCTTTTCGTATACGGCATCAAACGGAGCGAAATCGAAATGCCAGTGTGTCACTTATGTCTCGGGATACGCGTGGTATTGACTACACTCATGAGTGACATGTTCAATTACTACTACGATTACGGATGTCGATGTTTTTATTCTCATAGCCTACTCGGAAGAGAAATACTAAATTCGTGGGACGTTAAAAAATTTCACAAAGTCCTGGAAAATAAGGCCGAAGAGAAAGACGGCTTTGTCGAACTGAAAATAACGAATTTCTGCGATTTTAATGCTATTTTCGTTAATAACGAAAAGGTAAATAAACCTTTTCAGTTTACGAACGTACGTAAATTGAAAATGATTCCGGAAAACGACAATGAGAGACGGAAAAATCGGAACCTATTTCTATTAAATGAAGAATTAGATATGAATTTCTTAAGGGCTTTTTCAAACCTCAGAAGTTTAGAAATATGGTGCAACTCAAATTCCATTTTAAATCTGACGTTAGACGGTTTGAAAATCGACGAAAATACCCCCGTACAATTGTGCGAAGAATTAGAGGAATTGAGGATCTATTTTTGCGAGGGCTTGTATCGTTTTCTCAGGGTCTTCCCGAACCTTAAAAAAGTAACGGTATTTTTCGACCGGTGTAACGTCAAGAAATTTAATCTTCACCGGATTTTCGGAATCGGCGAATCTTTGGATACGTTGGAATTGAATTTCGACTATTTTTGTGAGGAGGAGATTTCGTGGATGAACGCTATACCGATATTCCCGCCTTTTCATACGTGCAACGATCTCTGCGAAAGGAGATTCCCCATCAAGAATATTCTTATAAACGCGACTGACTCCCTAGGCTCTCCAGTTTTTAGCTGGCGTCTAAAATCATTCACCGGCGGCATGATATACCAAAAGATAAAAAACCTACTTTCCAGGCAATCCCCTATAGACAGATTTTTTCGCTATTTGTGTTTCAGAAATCGGGCTTCCCTTTGTGTTAATCCTTCAATTTATGACAATATCTTTTTTATTAATAGGCTTATTGAATTAGTCGAGTATAAAGTTGAAACTAAGAGGAAATAATGAGGATATAAAGAAAAAAAGAGTAATTGAAGTAATTTTACTTCCTCACGATTGTACATTTCGTTAATAATAATTTTTTGTTAAAAAAAGTGTTTGATTTATAAAAAACAATTATTTTAATAGGTTCAGGTTAAAAATTATTAATTTAATAGGTTCAGGTTTACGATTATTTCAAAAAAATAGAACTATTGACAAAAAAAAAACCGTCGTCTTCTTCAAATCGGACGATTTAAATTAAAAATTACGGTTTCGATTTGTCAAATTGAAATCGCTTCGTTCTTCCATTTGAGCAAATAAATCATCCTTTAGCGTTCAAAATAGTTTGGCCTCATCGAACTTACGAATGCTTAGTTATTTAATCAATAATACACAGTTTCTCTGAGAAAAATATGAATATTATGGGAAGATCAATAGAGTTTTGACCGAGCGAGAAATCTAACTAAATAATTAAATAAATAATTACGACTTTAATAATGTCGTCGCCCCCCCCCTTCAAAAAAAAAAAGAAATATGTTGGACCTTAAAGTATAACTTAAATTCTGCCGAAACAATGTGCTTACTTTCCAGTCGTTGATGATTCGAGGGCGTCAATGTGTGATCGTTGATACCAATAACAGCCCGAAAACATTGAAGGAAGGAATGATCGAGATTTGAGAGAAAATTCAGAAAAACAGATAATGCCTTCTTGGGTACCGACGTCTTTAGATGAAGTTAATTTTATCTGTCATAATATAGCAGATCACTATATATTAGACATATCACTTCTATTCCACTGAAATAGCCATTACTTACATGGATGGATATTGTTTCAGTCTATATGACTGAGAGCTGAAAATTATGAATTTCATTCTTTAACAAGCTTTTACCGTGTCTTCTTCGCGCTCGCGTCTGAACAATAGAAGTCTAATATCTGTTAACGATGTAGTAGACGCCTAGAATAGCTCTTATGAGTGGAATGCGACCTAATCTGAACAAATCGCACGGAATGGTATTAACGAGAAGTAAATACTTCAGTGTGCGTGATACGAACGTTGCCTCTGTAACAGAAAATGTCGCGTGCTAATGAATACTAGCGTCCGGTTTAATATTATGAGATATGCGCGCAATAAAGTCTCTCTCTAGCTCACTCTCGATATACACGATTAACAAGAGTTCAAAACACGAACGAATAAGACACATATACGAAAAAAATACATACAAAGACTATATATCAGAAAACAGATACTACGACATTAAAGTATTATATTAGATTATATATCCAATAAGTGCACCCGTGGTTTCTTTAACATGATCCTACGGTAAGGTATTATCGCATGTGCAAAACGTACATTACAATCATCATCTATCTTATTATGCCTGGCTCGATTAAGAGGTAATTTCTCCAATATCTAGGTTATAGCGACGATACCCGATTCTTTGTCTCGTACGGTAACTACGCTACTCTCGCTATCGTGATAGAATATACTAAACATGAGCATGGAGATACAGTATTAAAGAGATACTCCGAATTAATTATCATAAACGAAACCGTCTACCATTAAAGTCGGGAAATAGCGAAAGACAGGAATGAGATATTAATACTTCTCTTGTGATTTTGGTCCGGCACTACCTACAATCGCGATACCGCCTGAGAAAAAACATATTAACAGGTTCTCGAAGGTATTGTACCCGATTCTAGCGTATCTAGTCCTAAATATCACTAGGCGATTCTTATAATGATGATATGATACGTTTATACGCCACAATAATTCGCGGTAATGATCTACATATATAATACTGTCGGCTAGAGATACGCGAGTAAATATATACATTTCGTATCTCCGATTATTCTATGTATGTTATTATATCGTACGCGATACACTAACATAAGAACACTTAATCGTTCATACTCTAAATAACCATTATACCAAGACCTTAAGGCCCACTAAGACGCACCAACGCCGACATCTCGAGTTAGAGGCCATCCGCTATAAAATGGATTATGTGTGGAGATTTCAAACTATACACAGTCTAAGTGCGCACTAGTAATCGAGCGCGAGACCTTAACCAATACCGCCTACAGTCTAATCATACAAGCCCGTTGAGTCCTTTAAAAGCCGGTCGACACCCTAGGCAGCGGGTCAATCACATACAGCGCACCGAACCGGCGCTGAATGTATATCCTAACCGTCCGTTCACTCCACCGAGACTACGTAACACGCATAAAGTACAGCCTCGCGCAACCCAATCATCCCAGCGCGCATCGCAACAGGAGCACTATGATTACGACTATCGACGAGTGAAGCGATCAATGGACTATACAACAATAAGTATCTATAGAAATAACAAGAGTAAACGAGATAATAAAAAAATAGATTATAACATCTCTACCTATACTACAACATCTAAAGAGATAACAGAACAGTAAAATAGCACAGAGATTAACGTATTAGTTAGCCCATCAAAAAGATGATACGACCGCACCTAGTGCCACATCGAACGTCAATTCTCTTAGTCTCACTAATAAGAACGGTTAAAAATTCGGGTGATTATTATTCATGTCAGACACTCCGGTGACCGTGGAAGAACTTGCATAGAGATAGCGCGGTAATTGTTCTATCCGTTGATTTAGAATCTCGCGTCGAACTACTAATATAATTAGCTTAGTGCCGGCACTATCTTTCACAGATATCATCTAAAGATTGATCTGAATTACGTTAAATTGCGCATATCTTTTATAACGCCCGACATGTTCTGATTTAGTTCGTGATTAGAGATAGAGAATGCTTCGTGCCATCGCTTGTGCGGTTACATCTATCATACAAGTAATTTGTATGTTCAGTTCTCACTTTTGTGTAGTAACATCAACATATTGAAAGTTAATACGACATGATACGATAACACTTTAATCTTTATGAGATTTAATCACATCTCCGGACCGTATACATAGTGATATCAGGATTCCATCCGGATCTATACATAAGTACTCCGCAGTGAAGTAGTAACATTTGTTGCGTAGAGTTAGCATAAATAAATATTTTTAAGTAAAGATTTATACATTATCATGCTTCTTCCGTAGAAAAGTGTATTCCTGTCCTGCGCGAAAACCGATTCTGCACATACTGTCAGAATCATAAATAATGTACGCACGAGTATGATAATGATTAGATCTATATTCTTTTACTAACGTCAGATATACGTGAAAGGTACGCGAATAAATTCGAACCTGGAAGATCCGTGCCACGAAGAACTGTTCCATTTCTTAATTTTTTATTCGATGACGAATTTTTTTAAAAGGGGTATCTTTCGGGATATAACGAAACTCACACGTTCATATTGTCATACATCCTGCTTCTACGTCGTTACTCCGCGTAAGGCTTTGTACAAGCTTCCATGGACAATGTATGTGTTCGAATCAACTTCCGTGTGCGATAATTACTTCGATGAATAAATCTAGTGACTGAATCTTTGAATTAGCGACGTGAGAAACTAACCATCACGCTGACAATAGTTATTTTAATTCGTATATATATGAGACATGTACCTAAGTACTATATACTAGACTAACTTCGTCTGATCTTTAGTCTTTTTAGCACATAGTAGCCGAAGAGAACAATTGATAGGACGTGGTCAAAACTGTACTGGGAGCTACTAACTATAATCTACTAGCTTTCACCTAGGCCATTTATTCACGTAGCGTCACTCTAGTCATAACGGATTCTAGATCAGCTAAGAACGGGGTTTATAATTCACTTTATAGGTATCCGCGAATAACAGATTTACTTGATAATTTAGACCCCAGTCGCTGAATATGAAACAGTGGCATAGGATAGAAGTCAGATTAACGTCTCGCGTTTTGTTACAAGCGTCTCCTAATTCCTTGTAATGACTATACTAATATTGTTTTACTACGAGGGCTCCAAGCGAGTAGTCGTATACTTCAATATAGTACTGCACGCGTAGACGACACGTCCTCACGCATTACACTAACGCCGTCTGTGTCCTCCTAAATATTACAAACACCGCGGCGTGACAATTTGCGTGCTCGTGAACAATTGTAACACGTATCAATGTTCCTTTCGTCTTCTGAGTCATCGCAACGTGCGAGACTGCTCGTGAACTCTATTTGAATCAGCTGCCGATCTGGGCACGAGCGAGAAAGTTCCTCGTAATCTGCGCTTTAGTATCCTTATAATAAGTAGTTGATACCGGATCGTCACAACTGTAGCACTGCACCAATTTCGGAATACACATACATTGCTGGCGGAGTGTATGTCAGTGATATATTAACCTATGCATTTGAAAACCTCTAGTATCTAATCCAGATAATTTGCTGAGAAAAGACAAATTCGAATTATGCCTTGGTGTAGCTGACGGACCACGAATTATGAGTCTGCGACTTTAAAATTAAACTGAAGAGTAGTAAAAGATCAAGAGAAGGTCTAATCCCTCTTGTCCATCCTGATTAACAGTATTATTTGATTTATCCGGTGCCTATCATAATTCGTCGATCTTCAAATGCTGCTAATAGAGATTATAATTCCAGATATTTGAGATATTTATAAATAAGCATACTAGTCTAACCACCCAAGATCTTTAATATAGAAATCGAGCAGATGGACAAAATCTCAACAGTGCGCACTAAATCACTTGCCAGAAATATTACCTATTTTAAATCAAATTCTTCAGCGTCTCACATTCGTACACAATTACAAAATCCTATCATACGACAGCGGAGCCTTTGCTGTTTATCGAAGTATATATTTAGTAGCTTATAACATACCTAAACATTTGACAAGAGATCTGCAATGCTATATTAAGGACTTCCATACCATATTTTCTTAGCGCTTGACGAGATCATAGAGAGTCTGATCCCTTGTTGCGTAGACACTGAGTAATTTTACTGGCTCTTCTCAGAAGTTGCTTAAGGTGTTAACTAGTCGATGCGAGCGAAGGTCGGATAAAATTAACAAAGTATGTCAGAAAGAAAACATCGATTGCCACAGAAGTGGTCTGACAATAGTTCCTCGAGTTAATTCTATCGCTTGATAATACCTATTATGATGAAGTAATGAGAAAGTCCCAAGACCCACCCGTTTCGTAACCCTTTTTAAGATATGATAAATATCAGAGCGTCTCGCCCAATGTCCAGAGCGGTGTCTGCGCGTGCGATACGTTACCAATTCTCCATTTATCCATCGCTCCGATGCATCGAGAAATACGCCAAAGTTCTAGCACGAAGCCAAGTAGTATCTGGCGACTTTAATACTATATAGTCGCATATACCGTTATGAATATCTTGCATCATCTAGCAAGATCTCGTCCGTGAGGTTTATGCCAAATATTCATGTCTTGTATGATTAATGTCCATACTTCCGTGTAGTATCACTGAGCACCATAATATACAGAAGAATGCTCTTCCCTAACAATTACATGCGATCGCTTAATCTTTATCTCCATGCAATCTTATGGTTCTGAGTGATAGGAAGTGCTTATAGAGCGCAGACATTATATTTACTTATTAAGTAACGAAATAATAATACCCATCTTGCATCCTAGAAGGATATCTAGCTAAATATCAAGTTAGCGATGACGTCGGCTTGAAATATTTGACCAATTGCGTACGCATCTTGCGTCGGTGGAGTTATGTGCAACTATCTTCCTGCTAGAGTTTTACAGTAATTCTGATGAAACCTGCGTGAAAACCCTTAACTCAGTACTCTTAATATTATCTGCTATACTCCGATTTCGGAAACCATGTTGAGGAGCGAGTCGGCCAGCATACTGAACGCCGACACTCTGTAAATATGAGCCAGCTCGTGCGAGTTGGTTATCAAATGCATTTGAGGGTTAGTCTGATTCTGTCATTACGTAGCTACTTGTTAAAGGTTTTTGCTGGCAAAGATATATTATAGATAAATAACGGTTATATTACTGATTAAATAAATAATTGAAAAACTTTCAGTTAATTTTAGTTAACAATGGTGTGTGTGTGTGTGTATGTTGTGTATTGTATATAATGAGTTATGATATGTTGTGTTATGTGTCCAGCTTAGTTGTGTAGTATGGCTTGTGATGCTTGTCAATAATGCGCGGCTGGTGTGTCTCTGCGAATTACGATCATTGTACGGTAGAAGTAATATATCTTTAAAGAATTTACACGGCTAAATATCCCAGACGAAACATGATTATTTTTTTAGAATTACAATTTAATTAGTCTATAATTTCCTTTTATAGTCCTTTCGTAAGGTTAACCATAAGTATCACTACCCAACTATGCCTAATAGTGCTAAAGTAATAACCCAGCAAAGAGTTATAATAACAAGAGGCGGTAATAAATGCGCGGAAGTACCTCATACTATATATTGTACTAAGCAGTAAACAAGACGACAGCCTACAGAACCCAGAGAGGGGCGCACACGGACTACAACAGCGGCATACCCGTGCGCCGCTTCCGCTACTGTCTACGAGGGTAAGTCTCTCCGTCCCTCACTGTTGGTATTTTGAATTGTTAATGCATTTGCGGCATTCGACAACGACGTGAGATCACACACAAGACACCACATTCGTTTGTACGATGAAGGCGTCCACAATTTTAAGCTGGTGTGTTCTCCTTATTATGATGTGAGTTGATTCCGCCTTCATCGTGCACTCGTAATGTAAAATGAGATTATTCGAACAGACATTTTTGAAAGAGATCAGCGGCTAGAGTATAATAAAAGTCATACTGAGAAGCGAGCAGCATTGGTGCCTTTACACGTGAGTATACCGATATCTCTTATTCTGGACCTCTCTCCGAAATACAATACAATGCCGCTTTTCCAGAGTATACTTGTAACTTATTTATGGCGTTCGACGTGCTGCGGTCTAAAGTACGTGAATAAAAGTATTATAATTAGTAATATTTTTTCCCGTATTATCCATTTTCAAAGACTAAGTAATTGTCTCATATGTAATATGATCTGAGTAATTTGCAGAATAGTTATTCCGCGTACAGAAAACCGCTTAGCTGCGCGTTATCCTTTCATACTGCCGTCTTGGCGTGAAAATGTCTATGAGCTTATATCTATTTAAACTAGTATTAGTACAGCTTATCAAAATACTAGTAGATAGGCAGGTAGTCCGGAGGCTATATATATCTATATATCACGGACATACCTCATAGACGACGCGCAAACTATATTAGCGTATTAATTATCTCTTTCGCGCGTTATCCCATGTGTACGTCGCGAGTGTATTCGCGTTCTCTGTCGGGCTATTATGATAATAGCGAAGAGTTTTTGCTAGTAGTAATACGGTCGAATCACGAGAATGTAGTTAGTATACCATAATATATCACAGTAAGAACACATGTGATAACATCGCTATAGAGAAGAACAGTGATTGATATCAATTAAGAACGACGTCACTATTGAACATATATATACTAAGTCTAATAATATATATATATTACGTAATACAAGTTCGATAAGATCAGATAAATGCGACCAAAACTACAATGTAGAGAGAGAAACAAACAGAATTCCAAACGAGGACATGATGATGAACGTATCCACTGATATATCTTCACAGAGGGTCAGAGTATTATCGAATCAGTGGCTCTCAGAGCGAGTGAGCTACTACGCCACCATAATAAAATAGCCCCTAATATGTACTTAGACACCTGAACAATTAAATGAGAAATAAATCACAGAAATAGCGAGAGCATAAATCTAGGAGAAGATACATCAACATAAACAATAAAATATCACGATACTTACCATCCCAGGAATATAACAAAAGCGTATGCCATTCACGTTCGACACTCGGAACAATATTCAACACGCATCCCTCTAAGAACGTATAACTAATCTAATCTAAGGTCGTACCCGATGCTCTCATTATACTCTCACTAATTCTGCTTACAATTCGTTCGTAATCAAGAGGTCCTCGAGGCTACGAAGAATATATCTTCCGTCAACGTGATGGGCGAGTATTCAGATCGACGCCGCGTTTTTAAGAAGAAATAGCGAATGAATTAATGAATCTTCAATATAATGTCATTAAAACGCATCTAGTCGCTCTGCTGGCATTAAACGTATCTCTTCTTTTCCGGCCAATCCGAAGATTCTAGCGTAGTCTTCCCGTATAGAAAAGTGGCGTTGGTATTACACTATAAATTATTCTCGGTTCGTAATGAGAATAATTTCAGAGCGAACTGACTTTCTGTGTAAATAGTTTATATACCCTTCGGCAAGATCGTCGGAATAGGATGGTATTATAATGATTGTTTAAGTTCAGGTTTCAATTTGGTGAGAATAATCAGCTTCGGTATATAGTAATAGGGATTAAATTATACTTCTAAACGGAATAGGTGACATACCAAAGAGTCATTATTTCAAACGTGCTGAAGATCTGTAACTACGGAGATCAGAGTGGTAGAGAATACGTTATTGAGTTATCCTTTCGCTAGTCCTTGCTACTCAGTCGTTCTCTAGTGCAAGTATACACGAAGGTAGTTAAGCACGAAATTCTGGGTGGGGGCGGGGGTATTTACTAGGGTGAGTAGGGGTAAGACGCATATTACCAAGGTGAGACACTCTATTAAGGCACACGCTGAATCGCTTATTTTTGACCTTTGATTTATTATACGTATACTCAACGCTGCTTATGCTCTGGTTTTGTGTAGTGTTTCAAGGAAACTCTCAAAATATTTGTTGAAAAACCCATTGACTTGCCATCTTGTGAGTGAGACACTCTCAGAGAATCTTATATTTTGCGACTGACACACCCAATAACTTATATTGCGATAGTATCCCAGCTAGCTATTGTGGAGTAGACCCCCAGAACTTGCTTTCTTGAAATAACTGAAGTATCTTCTTATTCTCGTGAGATCGACCCACGACGAACCATCTCACTATTGAGACCTTCCGATTTTTATATAAAACTCCAACTGTCAGCGTTATCTAGAGAGAGAGCTTCCTGGACGGTTTTTTGACATATCACGAGAGTATATTGATTCATTGAGAACCCAAAATGTTTTTTGATCGGTAACCCAAATTGGGTTCTGCATGATACAACACTCCAGTGCGAGGCTCACGTCTGTGTCAGTTTCGAGCGCGACCTCTAACTTCTCTCAGATCTTGTACCTGATTCTTTTTACGATCTTATACAGGATGAGGAAGACGTGCAAACTAATCTAGTCGGTACCTTATTCGTATTTACTATATCTCTTTTCCTCTACTAACTTATCTATCTCTTATGTGTCATATCCGCCTCCGACGATGTATAATGAAATCCACATCATATTACGGAGCCAACGCACCCTAAAATTTGTATCTAATGCACGACAACCCTATGAATTCGTCTTTCACGGCTAACGCAACTAATTTTATTGGCAACGCGCAAGTTACTTTCCGAGCAACCTCCTGATTATATTCGCACATTTTAACGAGAAGGATGTCCTAAGTTCGTGCGTTACGAGACGGTACTTCGATCCCGTATCTATATAGTCCACCCACCTCATACCAACGTATTCTTGTATCGCGGATTCCCTGTAGGACTCCGCTTCTATTAACTATATAAACTGGCCACAGTGGATATTTTCTACTGCTACCCAACCTCAGAGGTTAAGATTATTTAGATAGTACTACCTCTTAAGCTCCTACCTGTTTTAATGAATGTCATAAATTCCGTTGATATCCTCGCGCTAATCCCCGAAGTTCCCCGTGATTATCTGGCGCTATACCGCGCCGTGGCTCCAGCGCGAGCCTAGCCGTTCGCAGTATTCGTCCCCGGCCCGGGGTCGCCTTGTGCGGCTCCGTGAGAAGGGCGTACATCCTGTCCGCTACGTTCATCACGTAGTTTCGCTTGGATCGCGGTATTTTTAAGTATATTTGCGTTACTCGCCTTACCGCGGATCTGAATAATCGTAGGTCTCATTCCTCCTTAATAGCGTTATCGATCCTTGTTCTAATCCCGCATACAATCTGCTCGCCTCTTTAGTTCATCGATATTTTAACATGTATAAACCCGTAATAATATATTTGCGTAGGAATTCAAGTTCGATAGCGAATACCTGTGTACTATACCGAAAGAAAAGAGAGTGGAGGGTGATCGGCGTATAACTATGTTTCTAGGTCTGTCATTTTCTTTTAATTACGACCGATATTATTTTTTAGAGGACTGGAAGAAAGAACTGATTCCTAGCAGGCGATTAACGATAAGCGATACTTAGATATTAAAAATAGATAACTTTTTCTACCATCCCCTCGATCTTTTATCGTGCAGGCGATAAAGATCGTGCAGTTTTTCGTAAGATAAGGGTTAGTGATAAAGCAACTGGGACGTGTTATGACTCTGACTGGGCGGACTCATTGCGCTAATTCTCCTTCTTTTTATTATGCGTCAGTGTCGATTCGAGGTTCTTGTACGCTTTCGTTATTCTTTCTGCAGATCCGTTTGTCATATATGATGAACCTTTTATGACTTTTAACGTGAATATATAAATAAATGTTACGATATATCTGTTCGTGTTCGATAAGTGACGCTGATAGCAAATTCCGGTGGCTGCTTGTACGATTTAGCTTGCGGATTTACCGTATCTCAATATCTTACTATCAGCGATAGAGTGGGCCGTCCACTTAAGGAGAAAAATCTTAGTAAGTTCTTATTTTGTCCATATAAGTCCGTCTCTACATTAAGATGAGCTACCACACTTGATCTCTATCTCGTTATCAATACTCTCTCAAATTTAGTATTTAAATTAGATTAGAGGAAATAAAATATGTAGATTTAAACGGTTTCTGTATATACGTCTATAAAAATATAGTATAATATCAATTTGTCTGTAGTCTTCAAGAATTTATATTGGCTTATGTTGCTTCTGGATGAACACTAATAGATACGTATCACTACCGGTTAGTGAGTTAAATAACCCTACAGCTGGAATAAGTAGCGACAATGGATAGCCATTTAAAAGTAACTCACCCTTCTATTCTGTATACGATCGACTCTGTCTAATTTTAATGCTATCACTCCATCTGTACATCAAACATGAGAAGTTAAGAAAATTTAGTTCGGATGATCTCAGAAATAACATTTATTCCACAAGGGAGAGTAGAATTTATTATTATTGATCTGCGGAAAGAGGGGATATACATTATCCTAAAACAAGTTAATTCTGAATAATCCAGGCTCTATATATATAATGGGCAGATTTTAATATTTTATTTAAATGAAGCCAAAAGTTGAACATAGTACGTCCATTGTATTTCCAAATATACAAGCAAATATATTGGTTAGATTATATATACTATATAATATATATAATAATATTAAAATTTTGGTTAGAAAATTAAATTGCTAATTGTAAGATAAGAATAATATAATAAGCAATAATATAATAAATAATTTCAATTGTAGTTACGAAGTAATACTAAAAAATTATGATGAGATAAAATTGCTAATTGGAAGGTAAGAAAAATTTACTAACCTCATAATTGAAAGTAATCTACGCGAGATGAGATATGAGAAACAACCCAGCGAGAATAGATTGCATATTTTTTAACTCTCGGCACCCAGTTCTGACCACCTGACAAATATTCAGAGCATAGAATTCATGACGCGTATGATACAAACAGTACGTCCATAATCGTTTAGACTGTAGGTACTTGCGGAATCATTATCAGGATAAAACAGCAACCAAATTATTTTCTTCAACATTTAGAATTGTTCAAGATGTTATATAAAGCTTATTGTAAACAATATTGTAAATCTCGTTAATATATATTCTGAATTCTCATAGGAATTGTGGTCTTCGAAATGTTTCGTCTTCGAAATGTTTCGTCTTCGAAATGTTTCAAAGTCCCATTATGGTTCGTCTTCAAAAGTTTCGACACTAAGTATTTGCGACAGGTACTGTGCTTAAAGGTGTTAATACTCATTACACTCGACAATAATTTTACTAAATACGAAAATCTTTCACTGTGTTATCATAACTAATAACCCAGTCATGATGAGGTATATGATAAATTAAGACGAACAGACGAAGACGACGCGAAATTATAAGAATGAGATGAGTCGCGGATATTACACATTCAATGTAAATTTCTTGATAAACGAGCGAGAAGAAAATAAAATATGGAAACAAAAAAAAAGAAGGGAAGCGAAGCGAGTAATTCAATAGCATCGACGAAATTACAGAAAGAAGTCAAGAGGTACGATAGCAGTCGCAGAGCGACCAACTCCGATCCGAGAAAATCAGATTAATTAGACAGACCAGGACCAAGCTCATAGAGTGAATGACTACTAATGAAAATGTACAGACCAATATCCTATAATACCGACGCATAAATAATCCATGCTAAGTACGTGGTAAACAATTAATCCCATCCGTTTTATGATAAAAAGCATTTTCGCGTCAGGCAGTGGCGTGACATAGGTGCTGAGCATGAAAATTTTATCGAAGCTTCCCACGTATCAAATCAACGAAGATATTTAACACTGTAATGTCGGAGAGAAGTAACCGACTCGAATAAGGAAGAAAGGGAGAGAGCACTGATGTGCTTTTATTAATATATATTGCTTAGCGTAAGATAAATTCGGGCCGTGAAATATGACGTCTATGCGGATCATCCCGACGGGCTATCTGAAGCTATTTGTCGAAGGCGCGCTTCTACCACGATCGAGAATGACGGTCATCATTAAATTAAAGTCTATATATCGTTATCTATTACGTGATGCAACACCTCGTATACACGTACACCTATTAACATACACAGAAGTTCCACCATCACGACAACACAGAAATGTATCACTTATGTCTTCTTACTACTAAAACGAAGTATAAAAATAATTATTCTTTGGTCATGAATATAAAGTTTGAAAAGCGAAGGAGCGATAGAGATAGCGTACTCGTGAGAACAGCAATTGTAAGACCGATTAGAGAGATCTGGAGCGTTTCGATGTCCGATGCACTAGCCGATCGAGTATACAATGATCATCCGCAACTCACAAAACCAGTGAATAATTTCTTTTTGAGAGCGCGCGTTATTTCACCTGCTGCAAGCGAAACAGAAACCAAACATAGATGAAATTACTCTACCTAGCTATCAAACTATCTATACAACCTATCAAATTATGAAATTAATTCGGGCAAATTTCATTCTCATCGTACATTCTTACGCTAGTGACTAAGCAAATCCACATACAGTAAACTAATATCATATATTGAACAACACAGCTACGCCAAAAGAGCGAAATACTTAACCACCATGTTCATCCATCGCCGCTGATATCACCCGATGACGCACAAAGAAGATAAGATAGACTACATGACCGACGTCTATTAAAAAGGCAAAGCGAATCATTGACGAGCTTACTCTTGACGACAATCGATCCAAAGACAGCACACAGATAAATTCTCTCCAAATCAAAGGCGAATATAAGAATACAGAATAACCGAGGAACGAACCCCACACGTACATCTAATACGAGAAGAGTGCAAGAAATAAAACAACTCTCAAGATACGATATTATATATTCAACGACAACATACTTCGTTAGAGGTTTTATTTACCAACTCTTGTTTACTAGTCACCCGTTAATCATCCTTTCAGCATACCTAAGAGAGCACTCGAAACCCAATACAGATATCGTAAGAAAAATCTTAAATCATACCTACGATCGAGATCCACTGACGTTAAGAACTAATGCTTGCCAAGTCACCAAAACTGCAACAAGAATTAGTAAGGAAAAAGACACTTGATAAGGAAATCGAACTGAACGCCAACATCGGGCCAGAAAAGGTCGACCTTATTTCCTAAATACAAAAAACTGCGCAAAGATGAAAGAGCATGGTAGGCGAAACATAAGTATTATAATACCCGACATCAATAAACGACACCGCTCAAGCAGACGCGATTCAGTAGATCATACACTTGAGGACAAACATCAGGCTTAGAAAAAAATGCGCGGTAATCCAGCAAACAAGAAATCATCGAGCGATGACAAAGACAGCTCAGAAAAAGAAACAACATTGACCTTAAACGCGGAAACGTTTATTCTCCAACGTACAAAACAACATGAGTCAATAGAATGTCTTCAGAGAGGACGTTTGGTCACCGAAATACAACCACATAGTATGTTAAGAATTCATAAGAATATCAAAGCAGGTTTGAAAGACTAATAGATTCTCTTGACCCATGAGCCCGCGACTTCCGAAGGAATATAAGGATTATTAGGCTTTCGGTCACTACTAAGCAGATCAATCTGAACTATTCGATCCCATTTATATAAACATGAACGCTGAAACGTCTCTAGATAACTGGAATGTTCGAGATCAGGAGTATTTACGAGCAGCCGAGACGAAGAATATACGTCAGTACTTAATTACACTGATACACAATTTACGCCGAATATTAACATATCAAACGCAGATTAATATGACGAAGCATTCATAGAGAGTGATGAGACAAAGAAGACAGACATAATTAAGAGCAAACAAGACAGAACGAGAAGAGCGATTGGAGCGATAAAGTGAGAGAAGTAGAACAATTTCGCGGAAAAGAATAATCACATATAACTGAACAAGCAAAGTCAGAGGCAATAACGGAATAATAAAGAGAAGTAGAGAGAATAGAAAAATAATACACGACACAGAGAACGAAAATGGAAGAAGAACGAGAGGTATACATAAGCGGAGATACTTATAGAGGATCGAACTCGGAGGATATTCTATTATATTAATACAAATTAGAATATTTATACGGTATATTCAGAATCCCAAAAATATTAGTTATTTTATTAATTGTTAAGGAAAAAAATAAACAATATCAAATATAATTAGATCTTTTTTTTATAAGTCAAAACTACCCTTTGATTTGTAGTTAGATAACTATCATAAAATATCTTGCTTCAAAAATAGCCGATTGAATTCATATTTTATCGCTATATTTGTTAATAGGAAATAACCGTTATATAACTATTAATCCTACGTAAAGCGACAGAAATCCGTAATTGAATTACCGAGACATCGATTTAATAATGAATAAACACCTCTTGTCCATAATCCCTTACTCGTAAGTCGCGTCCTCATTATCAAAAATTCAGAAGCGACGCGACCGCGGAATAGCCCGTCCTAATCTAGAACGACGGTATTTGAGTATGAGAACCTCCGAGTAAGATATCGAAAAACAAGGTCATAATCTAACACATCAAACTATGAAACAGAAACGGCGTTAACAGACATAATAGGAACAAAGGTATAAAACCGATGTCGTCTAAAAGGGAGTAAATAAATACTTTATCGTCTTTTCGATAAATGTCGCTAGCAACAATCGCGATGCGAACTGGTCCGCGCGGAGGTGCGCTGTAAACCTCGGAAGGCCTTTACGATAAAGAGCCCGGATATTCATATCCTTTGCCTTTGCAAAACGCTGTTGAGCTACGCATAGCGTGAGTGCGAGAGAAGGCTTAAGAACGAAAAATGCGTCGGGAGAACTATCCAGAACCGTGCTAGACCTTTAGATTAATAAATGCAGCAGGTAAGAATGAAGCACCGCGCATAGGAAGGAAATAGTGATACATTGGTATGTCAGTTCTTGTAAATTATAGTTTTATAGCACTCGATGAATGCCAGAATCACCGTCAAAAAGTCGCACTTGTCAATGTGTGCGTAGTTTAACAGAGTCGGAAAAAATATCGAGCATGTCTCCAAAAAAACAAATAATTTTACCCCCTTGGTAAGCCCGTGGCTAAAATTGAAAAAGAAAAATCAGTGCGTCTCTATGTACAGCTTTCGTCTTACAGAACCTATGTGCCCGCCTCGAAGCACGCACCACTGAGGGCTCTGAAATCAGCAGATCCATTTCTCCAGTCGTCACTCGCCTCGTCTCGTGCGTCGCATCATCGTCTCTCGTTGCCGTTCGAACTCCCTCTCCTGATCATCTGGTCTGTGTTTACGAGCGTACTTGCACGTCCCGCGGACTTTCGGTCGCTACATCCACGCACGCCGACTATGTATGTCACCGATCAGTTGTTTCCTCTAACGAGAGCAACGAGGAACGAGTTAATAATATCGTACTGTATAACATGCTTCAAATCTTTTACCCTATGCACAGAGGTACGATTAATGAAGAAGATGTAGATTTTGCAAATCTTTCTTCGGAGTATCGAGTATTTTTACCGGTTCGCGCAGTGCTATGAGAGTCAGAAACGAAGTATCCAAATGAAAACTCCTAGATGACACGATCCAATAGAGAGACCGGAACCGGCGGACTACGTGTAATAGGCTCCACCGATCGCATGGAAATATTTCGCGACGGAAGCACCCGACTTCTAGCTGCATCAACACGTATCGAACAGGCGTGCGTGAGAAGAACACTCATATATCCCATCTTTCTGCTTAAATTTCGACCCGCCGAAAGAGAACCACCAGAAGAAGTTTCGAAATTATTTCACGCGTCCCTGCCCGACGAACTCCTTGAGACCCAAGATAGGCGTCCGATCTTTTGACCGCCGAGATTTTATTTAATCGTTTCCCGAACGAAAATCTGATGTCCTTTTCGACTATGTTTCTTTGTCAAGGGTCGAGCCGATGTCGTTTCAGCCACTCAGCTGATCCACTAGCGAGCGTGAAGTACAGAGTCGCGGCGGCGACCATACCGTGAACCAAGAACAAGCACATATATTTGCTGCGATACCCACGAGTAAAATCTTCATGACCTGAGTTTATTTTTGAAAAGGCCAAAACCATGGATTGTCACTATCATTACGTGGCTTAGCGCGCCGAGGATAACTCCGACGTGAGCTGTGTCTCTCAAAACAAACTCCTATCTGCACGAACTCTCCTGAGTCGGGTACGTGCGCGAACGGATTTTGAAATCCGCTTTTTCCGAGCTTGGTAATTTGACATATTTTTAAACGTTTTCGGAAAAAGTTTCTTCAAAAATTTTCTTCGTTTAGTAACGGGTTTGTTCAATGAAACGGTCCTGGTATGGGTCTCGTTCGTCTTCTGTTATGACGCGAGCGCCGTCACGACCCCGTGCTCGAAAGGGTACGCCGCGGTTGATTAGAATAGGTCAACCTAGGGATGTACGAGGTGTTGTCCTGCTAGGCCCGCCCGTTTGAGTTTGGTCGTAAGTCGTGTATTATTCATCGGAAGTTTTTTTTTATTGGTTTGACGAAGGAATTAATCGTCCAATTATTGAGGATGAGGCTCTATAAAGCGTGAGCGCAAAGCATGACATAAGGTATCGATCCAATACCTTTATATCTCCTCTACTCGTCGGACCCTCTTTTACGTCGTCGTCTGGTAGAATTTCTCTCTTCAAAAATAACTACTATCTTAGTTCCGTTCCGTGTATTCTCAAAATTTTCGGCTATGCATGATTAAATTCAGTCATAGCAGAACTCGAGTAAAATATCACTCCCCGGACCAATACTCCTTCCAGAGTGAAAATATTAGCGTCGATTGCAATTGCAGCTCTACTTATGGAACCAAAATCGGATTCTGATTCGTTAATTTGGACGCGAAGGGAAAATGGGAAGGAATATCGTTTCGTTTCTACGTCTTCAGATCCTCGCATGCGTAGGCGCGCTTTTTGCGCAGCACTCTGATCCACGGCGTATCTTTTTATTTCTACACCGAAGACTGGAACGATTCAATTTTTCCGGTGCATACGGTAGGTTACAGCTGTTGACGGTTGGTGGATGGTTTGGTTGACTTAACACCTACGCCCACACAGAGGCGATACCACAGCGTCTGTAACCCGTAACAGCACATTCAACTCGCAGCGAATGACTTATCTCATCAATGTCTTTTATCTAATCAGAACTCATATAAAAAGTTTTAAGTTGTGATTACTCGATCCGAACAATGAGTAAGAGCTCTGTATCAGAACTATGAGAGAAAACCGGCCACATGTGAAACGTAGCAGTACTATTATTCACTCTGTACTGCTAGTCAGAAAGATCATTTTATTGATCTTGAACGATAATTGCCCCTTAAGATAACTCCAGTAGAGTTTAAGATTCGGAATCTGCTGTAACGTTTCTCGTGTCAGGTTAATCTTAAAACGACGGACAACTGTCTACATCGTAGTTTGGTAACCAATTCGTATACTACATCCTTACCCGGGAGCGACCGTGAACGCTAAGGCTTATCCCTGGTTTGGTGTGTTATACGTGTTTGTGTAGCGCGTAGACATATTATATAAAATGCGTTTGTCATTAAGTTGCGCTTATGCGTCAAGAAAGCTTCTCTCTTATCATCTTTGTTATATTTACAGAACGCCTCCTTTCAGGGGCTACTGGTTTATGCCACGCTTCTCTATTGTAATTCTTTCCTTATACTACCCTATGTCAGATCACTAACGCTTTACTGCCGATTGGCAAGCTTTTAGAGAACACTTTATATACCGCGCCGCTTTTACTGTTTACAAACTCGGCTTTCCTTAGAATTCCACTAGACATTTCGTCCATAGGCCACAATTCCTGTTCGGTCGTCGTCCTTGCCCGGGTCTTTGCGTACTTTTGTATTTAGACTGGCAGGTAAGAAAGAAGTGATAAAATTATTTGAACGGATTCATTCGGAATAAACAGGAAACGGAACTTCGCCAATCCAATCCTCGTGAATCAGATATTCCTATTTTTGAGTGAAAAACCCATACACCGGTATTGCAAGTTACTTTTTTCTAAAAACACGTCGCAGTTTCTCAAATCTCAACAGGCCCTTCTAAGCCCGTATCCCGATGCTACCTTAAGAATGCGTATAGGGCTTTGATAAAAATATTCTAGAATTGATTTGATTTTTTCGCGATATTACTAGTCTCTTTTCTTTGTTTCGCTGCCAGGCTTTGTCGTATTTGGTTCGGTTAACTTTCTAGACCTTCAACTGCTTAAGCTCACGTTAATGAAACATCATTCTTTCGCTTGAGGTAAACTGGTGCGATTAAATTCTCATTACCGTCATCTCTTCGCCTCGGTTACCGAGTAACATTTTTTTTTTTTTTATTTCCATATTGTTTATAATGCAGTTTATAATACATAAAAAACTTTTCCAATCGAAAAATATACCTAACAAACATTTAGTTAGTGATTTTATAGAGAGTAATAAAATAACTCTTATACGTCGTGGATGTTTCTAGCATTTTTAATTGTGTATTTTCTTTTAATATAAATTAGATATCAATAACTTCTTTAAAGAGTGAAATAAATTATCTGGATCTGGAGTCTTATCCTATTGTTCCTCTTGACCTTTATCCGTAGCTAATATAATTAATTTTTTCTGCCATTTTTCACTCGCCCTTCGCCGAATAAACCAAAAAAATCTCAACTTAGCATCTGAATCCGACGACCTAATGATGCAAAAACTGAAACTGAGGAAAAAGCACCTATCGATGTATTATGCCCCATAGCCAATTTATCCGCTCTATAGGATTAACCGGGTACTGGCGTCGTTGTTTCTCATTATAATAATATCATGCTGTCTCGTAACTAAGGCTGTCCATTCTAAGAACGGAGTGTAAAAATATAGTAGAATAATCACTAAAGAAAAAAATCGTCAAATTGCAGTAAAAAATTGAAATTGTACCACGGTGCATAATAAAGGAGCTCGACTGCAGCTGATACATGCGGACGAAATCTGTTAAATTGATTATTTTTTCACCAAAGTACTTCAAATACAGAAACCGTATTTTTGTTTTTTATTTTGTTTTATACTTTATTTATTGTTGAGTATAATTTTGAAAGCGGTTTTGAAATCCTTCAACCCTTACCCTCTATTATATTTCCAATTACAAAGAGAAATTTTTACCAAACTGTTTATTATTATACTGCTGTACTGATATTATAGGATACTTTTATTTTGTTATTGCTGTGACCTATTTTCTAGCGCGGCTTTCGAGAATTTTCACGTATCCAATTTGTCCTCATATACTTTTAGATGACGTAGCGATATGTCTATCTATTGTGTGTCCCATGACAAAACTCAATCTTCGAGTGATTTACATTTCTTGCCAGCTATCAACAGAATAAAAAAAACTACTTTACCGATAAGAACCTTTACTCGGCGAACACGTTACGTTCGTCGTAATATCGAGTTCAAATTATAATCGATATTCGAACAGTTACGAAAAGGTAACAAATGCTATGATTAATGCAACACCCATAAAACACATTCGCGACCGAAATTTCGGCAAGTTAAAAACCTTTTCATCACCATAAAGAAAATTAATTCGCCGCTTCAAACGTACCATCAAGAGAGGAATAGATTGTTGCAAGCTATGTAGTTCGAAAAAGAAGAACGCGTTTTTCAGCTATACTTTCGTTATCGCGTACGAAGACAAACAATCCGGAAGCGGAAAAGAAGATATTTTAAAGAATATTTTATTTCTGACGGACGTTTCAATTTCATCACCGAATGCGAAAATATTAAACGTTATTATACAATGAGACAATAAATATTTGTTTCGAATCTTTTAATTTTAAATTTTTCTTTACCTTTCTTAAAAACATTATTATTATATTTATTTTTCTCTTTCTCATCAGCCTAAAAAAAATACAATTATGATCGAAGAATTTCAGAAAAGTCATTTTATTAAAATACAAACGGAACAGTCGTTTTTTAAAAGTTTGTTGCTCGCGATGGGTTTAATCTGTTTAATATCAGTAGTTTTACAACTAGTAGGATCACTGCTCTTCAATGATCTCGTACACGATCAATGGTTTGATAAAAATGATAAAGTACACCGACAAGCCATCAAATATGTACAAAGTTTAAAGTTTAACGAAAGAATGAAACTTTTATTTTCATCGGCAAAAATTCCTGGTATTGAACACGACGAAACGATAATAATTAGCGAAATTCAAAAGGACAATAGCAGTAAACCTAAAGAAGGAGGAAATAAAACTATAAACGAGGAATCGAGTTAAATTTATTTTTTTAATTAAAAAAAAAACAAATTTTATTTTAAATAATCCGAGAATACCGGTTAGTTCTAACTATCTATGCCTTAAGAGGGTCACCGAACGGCGATTTCTTTCTGTATCCGGTCTAATCGTCTATAACACCCGCCGCTATTAAATTAATTAATTTCCAAAAAATAAAAAAAAACTCTTCATCAAGAAACAAAGCTTCTTCAGCCGTCAAAATGTTTCTCCTGTGCGTGCCTTCCCTATGCAAACAATAAAAAATATAATTATAAAAAAAATAATAAACGTTGAAACGTATTTTATACTCGTTTTTATTCACTAACATCCTATATAATATATAAGTAAATATATATTAATAATTACTATAATATCATTTATATATAGACATATTACTTACATATATACAATATAACATATGAATTACACATACTCGCAAACACTGTATAAGCGTGAGACGCGATCCCCAACTTCATCTTGTATCTCGTCGAAGTACAAAGCTATGGCTGCTACTGTAATTCGCGGCGAAGGACGAACCCGCTCTCGTTAATAACCTAAAAATGAGCCAGTTATGCCTTATTTCCGGTTTTTCATTTTTTCCATTAAACTTTAATAACGCGTCGAAAGCCATAGTGTAGTCGTCGTACAGAATCGCGTTTAAATTCGTGAAGGTTATTTGGTCGCTTCCGAACATATCGATAACTTCGCCGTTCAGTATTTTAACGCGAATGTTAAAATAGTTTTCGTGATACGCTTTGCCGCCGACGACTTCTCCGCACGTGATGTTATGTTTCCTGGTCAAAAATTTTTCTTTAACGAGGTTATTTTTTAAAAACCACGAGCAAGAGCTCTTTTGCACGAGGAAAAATAACCTTTGAAATTTCGGTGGAGAATACATTATCATGTTTAAGATTTTCGCTTGACCCGAGTTCTTGGCGTTGTTGCTACACGTATGATTAATTTCGCGAATAATTTTTTGACTCCACTGCACGTATACGTTACGATTTAAATCGTCGACGAAGGGCTCGAGGAGCACGTAGGCGACGATATCCTTCCTTCTTTTTACGAGAAAATTTGAAAAATGAAGCGTCATATAAAAATTATCCCAGGTAGAGAATAAATTCGCGTTCTCGTCGTATAATTCCGTGCACCTATCTTTAATGTATTTTATGAGACGTTTTCGTTTAAAGTCGGACGGGAAATAAAGATCGCCGCCGGGTCCGGACGTGTTATAGTCGTTCCTCGGGATACGAAAGCCACCCGAAAGGAAAAGGATCGAGCAGAGAATGAGCCTGAAAACCCCTAATTTGTTTACGGTTTCCTCCGACGACGACTTGGAAGACGACGACGACGCCGCTTTCCTTCTCCCCCGATAGTCGCTATCGTAGTCGTCAGTTTCGAAAATATCGGTGACGACGTTGCAATAGCGATTGGAAAACACGCCCGCTCTTTGGTCCCCCAACCGTTTTTTCAATATCGTCGAAAACCTTTCTTCGGTCGCGAACGAGTCGAGGGTGAAAATCGTGTACATCGGCTTAGTATTTTGGTTCGTCCGATGACTCCTACCCATGTGCTGAAATACCTTGGACGAGCTGTAAGGAAAATCGCAAAACAAATGGAGTCTTTGACCTTTGGATTTGTTTTCGTTGCTATCGTGCAAGTTTATTCCGGTGCTACCTCTGTTGCTCACGACGATCGATTTTATTCGCGGATCGTTGTTGAAAGCGTCGATGGATTTATTAAATTTCTTATTTTCCGTGTTAGGGGCGATAAAATAACATCCCGAATTTTTAGAATCTCGAATCTGCATGAGCGACCTATTCGTAACTTCTTTGCAAGACTTCCTACCGAGTCCGTTAATCACGTAATCGATAAACGAAGCTGGCATGCACCTCAGCAATGATTCTGGCGGGGTGAGCGGCGCGAATACCCTGATTAAGTTTTTGTTAGGAGTTTTCGACGGTTGCTGCTGCTGTTGCGAATGCGGAAAAGGATTTCTCGAGAGCACGTAAATCGCAAGTTCTTCCATGACGGATATTATTAAGGAAATTGTCATCATCGTCCTATACATATCTATGAGTTGATAAGAGGTCGCGTTCGGAAAGAACGCCGAATGGTTTCCCACGCACCCTTCGGCGACGCCGTTATCGTCCGAGACGTAATAGTTTTGACAAGCCGCGCAAAAAGCGAATCGTTTAATTTCCTCGCGCTCTTCCCCCTCTCGGACCATAGCCCTAATTCCCCTTCCTCCTCTTCCTCTTCGTCGTCGTCGCCGTCGCCGTCGTCGTCGTCGTCGTCCTCTCCGTCGTCTTCGTCCTCTTCTTCGTCTTCGCCGACCAACAGATCACCACCACCGCCGATCCGGTGCGGTTGCCTCCTTTTCCTTCCGAACGCGTTGGTTATTTTTTTGCTACTGTTCACTAAAGCGTTATCCCCGGTGATGGAAGTGGCGAATATGACTTTGATATTCCTGTTCCTCTCCGCGAAGGCCCGAAACAATTTAAGCATGTAAGAGACGCACCCCTTGGCTTTCGAATTCAATATTAAATTTTTATAAAACAATACTATCGCCGCCTTAAATTTTCTCCAAAGAAGATTTTTTTTCGCGATTAAAAAAGAACGCGCCTTTTCGAGCTCTTCTTGATTTTGTTGGACCGCTCGTTCGTCAATCCCGAAAGCTCTTAGCGAGTTTTTAATCTCGACATCGACGTAGTAAACGGTATCGCCGTCGGAGTCTACGAACGTATTTTTTTCGAGTTCCTCGCTGTCGCTTACGGCTTCGAATAACGGCAATAAAGTCGGAGAGGGCGTCACCGCGGAATCCTTTTTCCACTTTTCCCGGTGATTGGGTTGCCAAAACTTAGTCAGGTAATTGATGTATCGGTTACTCTCCGAAAAACACATTTGTATCCCGGGATCCAATTTTAATTTTCTCATGAAGCAACCCACCCCGTGCATGCTTATCACCCTACTAATGTACGAGCCGTGGTGATACAACATTTTCAAAATCGGTTCTAAAATAGTGATCGATCCCTTGGCCGAAGATCCGTTTACGTATCGGCTTAATTTTATAATTCTATTTTTTATTTCTTCTCGGTTCCCCTCCGTCGAGTCGAGGAGGACGTTACCCATCAAAAATTCCACGCTCGATAAATTCGAGTCTTCCGTGAAAGGCGTCGCACTCGTGAGTACGCAAAACGACGATTTTTTGTATACTTTGATGAGAAAGTCGCCCGCGTCGGCTATATTAAATGGGCTCCAAAAATGACCGGAAGAGGAGGAGGAGGAGGAGGAGACTTCGTCGCGAAATAATTCTCTCGCGAGTTGAATGTAATCCATATTCGCGGGTTTACCGGCGATAATTTTCTTGGCGTAATACGGGGAGGTATTTCTAATGGCGTGAAATTCGTCGAAAAAAATAGCGTCGAATTTTTTAAACCGCCGCTTACCATCGCCATCCTCCCCCTTCTTCTCCTCCTCCAAGAAAGGTTTGAGGAAATAAGATATTTTAATTTGCAATAATTTATACGTCGTCAGGATTATAGTGGTGGTGGCGTCTTCGTTAACGGAGGAGGAGGAGGAGGAGGAGGAGGATGTCGCGTCTTCCAAATCGACGTATTCGTTTAATTTATAGATATTCACTTTTCTATATATCTCCTCATTAGTAAAGCGTAATTCGTTAAAAATATCGTCGAACAATTCCATTTTCGAAGTCACCCACAAAAAAGAATAGCGCTTCGTTTCGGGCCCACGCGCGCTGCTGCTGCTGCTGCTGCTGTTGATACTATTATCTCTCACGCCGCTGGAAATCAGGTTGTAAATGAAGGAAGAGAGTATTCGAGTTTTACCCAAACCGGTTCCATCCGCTAAGACGAACCCTCCTCGATTTTCTAGCGACCGCAATGGCGGCGGGGCTTCAATTTTATTTCTATATCGAAAATACTGTTTCATCATTAGCAACACGGCCGTCGCCTGAGAGCTCGAGATGTTGGTGTGAACGAACAAAGCGTGAGGCATTAAATTTTTAATTTCCGGAGACAGCCCTATTTTTACGAAATCTTCGCTAGTCGAAACTTTGCAAACGTGTTCGGGGTAAAAAATTGAATCGGGTGGGGGAGATGAAAAAGGGGAGACAACGAACGATGACGAAAGAGATTTTTCTTCGTCGGACGTTCTGAGTTTTTTATTACTGTTCGGAAAAATTGCGTCATTTTCGGGCAATTTCCTTTTTACGTCGGAATTCATACGCTATGGATTAATATGATAAGATTACGGTAATAATTTAGGAGTGATGGAAAATGAAACAAAAATATCTTATAATTAAAGTACTTTTATTTACTTATTATTTAATGTAATTTTAAAAAAATAATAATAATAGAAACTATTTACTAAAAATATAAATTACAAAAAATTTTTATTACAAACTTTTTTACAACTTTTGGTTGGTTTTCGAAACTAGGGTGAGCTTTTCTTTTTCTAACTTTGTTGATCCCAACTCGTTTTCGGACTCTTTCCGATCACGTTTTTTTTTCTTTAAATCGGGCTGCTTTTGCTCCTCGCCGCCGCTGCCTAAGCCGCTGTCGGAACCGATTTCACCCTCCTCCAATCGGTGTTTCCTCTTTAGCGAATCATCCGCCCCCGCTGACGCCGCCGTTGATCGTTGTTTCTGCTGCGACTTCGATTTCTTAGTCTCGCCTTCGCCTTTTTTGTTCTTATGATTGGATTCCTTTACCTCTCCTTGTTTTTCTGGAGGATTATCGCTACGATTAAGCTCTTCTTCTTCTACTTCCATTTCGAGATTGATCGTCTCCAAATCTGGCATGTCCGGTAATCGATGTCGTCGTCGTCGCGATTTACCTTCGCCTTCTCGCTTATCACTCTTCATTTTCTTTAGAGCGGGCTGCCTTTCTTCAGCCACCACCGCCGACAACAACACCTTCCCCCCGCCGCTGCCGCTGCCGCCGACGTTGCCTGTAGCAGCAATTTTTTCCGAATCGCATTGATTCCTTTTAAATGAATCGGGCGCTTGTTTTTGAATCTTTCTATGCGCTTTAATTATGTCGCTAAGCGCGTTTACACTCAGACCCGGAGCAGTAACATCACCGCCAGGTTTTGATTTTGTATTATCATGTGGTGACAAAACCGATTTAACCACGGGCAGAGTTTCTTCTTCTTCTTCTTCTTCTTCTATTTCGCCATCCTCCAATAATTCGACGACTTCGACCCCCTGACTTTTTGGTTGTTTTTCGAACCCGTCCGTTTTCGATTTTTTGGTTTTACGTTCTTTTTTGTCCTTTTTCTCATCAACTTCAGGCTTCACGTACGTCCGTTCGCTCTCTTCCCTAATCTCGGCGAACCTAGTCGGTATTTGGTCGTATGGCGTCTCGACCGTCTTTACGTATATAATAGGTTTATTCCAAATATCGAAGATGGTGACAAATTTGACGTCGTGCCAGGAACTCGACCCGAGATCGAAATCATCGCCGGCGGCGACCTCGCGCGCGTTCTTCAATGATTTTTCTCGCTCGCTCGCTCGCATTCTCACTATTTTCTTGACGAATTTGTTGTACGCTTTCGTCGCTTTATTCTTTACTTTCTTCACGTCTTCTTCTTCATCTTCGTCGATGGCGTTTTTAAGGCCCTTTTTCACCTTCTCCATGTAGTTATCGTACAGCTCTTTTTCATTTACGCTCAATTCGTGCTCGAAAAAAGCGTCGAGAGCACGATAAAAAAATCGTCGGAACGCCTTAATCCTTTCAAAATTATCGTTTATAAAGACGGTTTTCAATTCATGAAAACGGAATCCGACGTCGTCGGCGTCGGCGTCGGCGTCGGCGTCGGCGTTGGCGTTGGCGTTGGCGTTGGCGTCGATCGAATTTAGTCTAGCTTCGTATTTGTCCGCGCAATCATTAAATAAAATGTGAAACGGTTTATCGAGCTTCGAAAAAAGCTTGCATCCTCGTCCGCTCGGATTCTTAGATTCGTCGTACAGGTCATCGAATTCAGCTCGCAGTTTTCGATAAACTCCTCTCTTCCCGTTAATATTGGACTTCTCGATTCCCAATAAATCGGACGCGTACGCCTTGAAGATATTCGATCTTCCTGCCATGTTGAATGAAGAAAGGAATGCGCTACTGTCTGTACTTGTCGAGGAGGTTTGGGGTTTATATAAGAATTAAGAATCTATTAATTTATTTATTTAAATGCATAATTTAATTTTTATTTCGAATAATTTATTATTTAAGATGATAATAAATATCATATTTTTTTAATCGAAAGAAAATAAATAAATAATATAGATATATAAATATATCCGGTCGGCCAATGAGCGAAGCGATCGTCGTCGTTCGTCTTTTTCTCATTAGTAAGCGATATGACGACGTCAGTCGTGACCCCCCAGCAATGCGTTTCTCTTTTGGAGGTTTCGTACCATTTAAACGAAAGGAACGATCCGAACGCTCCCAAAATAGTTCTTTTAACGGGCTTACCGGGGGCTGGCAAATCCGAATTATTAAAAAAGATTCTTGCGGAGATGATCAGCGTCCAAAAAATCAAAACGTACGAAATAATGATAGCGGGCAAGACTCACGCCACCGTCAACGTCTTAAGGAATATTTTACGCGTAAACGACTACGGGTTTTTAGAAATCGCGATCGGGACGTTTCATTCCCTATTCAACTACCCCGTCAACCCTGCCTCGCACGTTTTTAGCGATTACTACAAGGAAAGGGTGAGCGAGTGGAAGCGTTTAAAATTTTTGGTAATCGACGAATTTAATCAGTGTAAATCGAGCGAGATTTTGTTCATGGATTGCGTTCTTCGTTTGCTTAATAAAAATTACGCT
>JABUQX010021034.1:32500-35119 GCA_015478945.1 Trachelipus rathkii | reverse complement strand
TGTAAATTAATTTTTATAAAGTTTATTCAGTGAATCTGTATTTCAGTACATTAATTATTAATTATAAATCTTAAATTTAAAATTGGTATATATATTATATATATATATAATATAGTATATATATATAGTATATATATATATATTATATATATATATAATTATATATGATATATAATATATATAATATAGTATAATATTTTATATATATATAATATATAATATATATATATATATTATATATAATATATTATAATATTTTTATATTTATTAATAATATATATTATATATATATATTATAATTATTAATATTATTATTTTCTCTTTTCTGCTTTTTGACTTGCTCAGACATAAAAATTGAGCAAACCCCTTCCTAGAATAGAGCGGTCTGCCCGTTAGCGGTGGTGGTAACTGTAAAAAAAATATATATTAATATTATATATATATATAATATATATTACTTATATATTTATCTTTTATATTAATTATATATATATATAGTATTATATATATAGTATTAT
Source organism: Trachelipus rathkii (assembly GCA_015478945.1). Taxonomy (NCBI): domain Eukaryota; kingdom Metazoa; phylum Arthropoda; class Malacostraca; order Isopoda; family Trachelipodidae; genus Trachelipus; species Trachelipus rathkii. Next base: position 34,601 of record JABUQX010021034.1, on the reverse strand, counting down.
TATATATATAATATATTTTATTTATATACAATAGTTATGAAATGACCCTTTGATTCTTTTTTAGTGTTATGTCTTTACTGTCACTGTTATTTAATTAACTAATGTATCACAAATTAACTTGTTAGAATGACACTTTTTTTTAATGAAATAAATTTTTTAAAAAGGAAAGCTATATTTTCGTCCCGGCACGCGGAACCTCTTCAGGCTAAGGGACTGGATTTCTTTCTTGATCCTCATCAGTTTCAAGTGTGTTTCGAGTTGGTTCTGGCTATTTTCTTGCAGGGTGTTGTTGAAATAATTTTGATGTTTTCAGCTATTCATTTTGTATAAAATCTATCTTAACTTCAACGGGATGCTTATTGTAGTTGTTACTATTATTATAAATGCAAAAGGATCCCATGATTTTGCGATGGTTCTTGTGATTGATATTTCTGAATCATCTGTTAATATTGTTGATATTGATGAGAGTGGCCTGTGTATGCGATGAACTTGTTAAAGCTGAATTTGTATTGTCTTTATTCAGTGGCAAGGTCATTCTGTATGTTGATTTTTTCCTTCTTTTGCAAATCTATGGTTTCACCTATAATATGATTTTAGTGCAAGCTATGCAGAGGGGATGTGGAATATATATTCAGCTTTGGGGGATGATTTTTCTTTTGTTTTGGGGGTTTTGAGACACTCTTTTATAAGAGTATGTTATTTGATGGAATTGAGGGTAATATATTTTGTAATAATTGTGTTTAACGTAGTATATTCAGTTTGAACTTTGACGGCTGTTCGACGTTGGAATATTGCAAGAGAGGTGTGGACTCACTCGGTATCGTGTTCTATTACGGGTTGTCGGCACACACGCGCTGCCACTCATAGTGACCACTCTACTTTTTGCTTTGTTAAATTAAACTTCTTTTGTGATGATTTATAAAAATCAGGATAGTAAAGTGATTTTGTTTGTTTGTAATATTTATTTAGTTTCTTGTGCTAAAGGAGGGGGAGAGCATATACGAAGGCACGGAAATAGAGATGATGACAGAACAGCTAATTTTGTGTTAGGGGAATGATTAGATAGCCAATGTATATAGTTTGGTGCGAATGTTGGTTTTTCTATATATAGTAAATTGCAAGTGATTGTTATTCCCATGTGATTAAGGTATGAGGAAGGACAGAGTTGTTGGAAGGCATTTCTATCTATACTGAACTGAAGGATGAATAGAGTTAATATGTTTGGACATCATTTAGGGTTGGTGTTTGTGAGGGAGGGAGATACAAAAATGTTCAATCGTACAGTATCTAAATCCATAAACTATATGCTTAATAAAGGGTGGGGTAAATTATAGAATAAAATTCTGTTTAAAATGGCAGATTTATGTTACTGAGTATGGGAGCCAGTGGGGATCCCATACTCAGGCCGTAAATTTGTTTTGTTTTGTAATATTTTTGCATTAAAAATGAAGAAGTTATGATTTGTAATTAGAGATTGGCCTTCCCGTTTCATATATTAAAACAGCTCATTAAATCTGTAAGTGAATATGAAGAAAGTGGAACGTTTTCTACACAGCACAGGTTTCTCCCAGGAAAGAGATCAATGATTTAGTACGAGAGTTAAGTCTCTCATAGCAAGATTCTGAGCTTTTAGCAGCATCTAGACTAAGGGAAAAGAACTGTCTCAAGGCCGAATGTTAAATAACTTTTTTTTCGGAAAGAGAGAGGTAGTACTTCTTCATATTTCTCTTTGAAGAAGAAGACCTAGTATAAAAAAAAAAAAAAACTGTAGGATTCCCTGGGACTCTATCCAATGGGGGTTACCTAAAACCTTGACCAGAATGATGGCGATTGTTTTATTGATAAGTTCCAACGAGGAAGCTGAAGTGTGTTTTATTGTACAATGGCAAGTTTTATGCATCGATTTCCAATTACGGGTCACCTCAAAGCAAAACGTGAAAGAGGGAATATGAAAGATTAGAGAATGATCTTGCAGTAGCGTTAGATTTAATGAACACCAGTTGGTCTATATGCGTTGATGTTGAAGATGGTCCAACATCTTCCTCTGGGCCAGCAAGCGGATATAACTAAATACCTTGGTTTCATATGCGTGTGGGATAGT
>JABUQX010021034.1:15000-30000 GCA_015478945.1 Trachelipus rathkii | reverse complement strand
TAATTGTTTCCTCTTTATGCAATGATTTTAGCTGTTGGAAGGTTAGTGGCTAGATTTTTCGGACTGACGAGTTAATCACGATATTGAAATAACAAGAATTAATAGGTAAATTCTTGTTTTAATGTTCTAGTTAACCTTTTGAAGGAATACTCACTGGAGTCTACTATTTAAATTGGAAACAACAAGCTTCCTCCAGCAAGTTCTGGCAGTGTGTGAATATAAAGTGTTACATTTTTTTAAACCTATTATAATAAATGTTCAATGCGTTTCAGCTGTTTGTGAGTTATCTTTATACGCAGAAAACAAAAGAAATCAGGCAATAATAAAATTCACATTTATTTTCATAGGATTACGTCTCAATAAATTATTATCTTCAAAGTATAAAGGTAGGATAATTGAGTCACGTGATTCGAACCTTAATGTGGAGCTTAGTCAGAAATTTCCCAGAAAAGTTCCCCGCTTCGAATAGGGCAGTGCCCGTGAGGTACGAATTTTTTTATTTAAAATAAATCACTTACTCTCTTTAATCTCCCTGCCACTAAACTTTTGCATCTCTTTCTTACTATCACTATTTCAAAAGACCCTAACTCTTCTAAAAATTATGAACCGCATACTTTATCCATTGAAGAGAGTATTTGGGTGAGACTTATATTTCTTCTCTATTCTCATTCTATTTCTATACCTAACCTAACCTACCCTAACCTAACCTAACCTAACTTTAATCTAACTGCCTCTAAATTTTTATATCTCTTTCCTTTTACTATCCCTACTTCAAAAGACCCTAGGGCCTAATTCATCTAAAATTATGATTCACATACCTCATCCATTAGAGAGAGCTTGAGTAATATATCTTCATCCTCATTCTCTCATCTTATCTCATTTACCTCTGGACTAAATATCTGCTTATACTCGTTTATTCAGGTTGAGTAGTGTATATGTTAGCGTAGTGGACTCGTATGTCGTAGGTTACTGGTTCAATTAATTGGAGCTCTCAAGAGAAATTTATTTCCTTTATGAAAGGAAAAGATCTAATATCTTAAATCTATTCCTTAAATCTATTCTATATATATATATATTATATATATATATATATATATATATAATATATATATTATATTATATATATTTAATATATTATAGGTGATATAAGTATATATATATTATATATTTATATATCATATTCTATATATCTATATTATATAAATATTATATATATATATATATATTATATATATATATTAATATATATTAAATATATATATAATATTATATATATATTATATATAATATATATTATATTAGATATATATATATATACTATATATATATATTATTATATATATTATATATTATATATATATATATATTATATATCATTATATATATATTATATTATATATATTATTAGATATATATATTATATATCATATTATGTTATATATCTTAATTTCTGATATAATATATATATATAATTATATAATATAGTACTATATGTATATATATTATACTATATATGATATATATTATATATATATTGAATATATACAAGAGTATGGATGAGGAATTAAAAAAAACAAACATTCATTAACAAATAATATATTTTTTATTTAAAAACAGATTTGCGGTAAATTCTTATATTAAATATATATATATATATATATAATATATAATATATATATATATATACTTCATATGATATAGATTTATGATATTATTTATATATATATATATATATATATATATATTATATAGGATATAATATATATATATATTATGGAGCTGTGTACAATTTTTGTCCTAATGTTTTTTCTTTGTTTTATATAGGAGTGTGGGGAATTGGAACTTATCCCCTCCTCTAACCCTTGTTTCCAAACCAATCCAATTTTTTACCTGTCACTTATCTCGACCGGGGCGTTCCTTTCTCCCGTCTCCTTCCACCCGATCCATCCTTATCCCCTGTTCCAACCACTAGATTTCCAAAATAACAAGATAAGAGTTGCAATCAAGTGGCATTTTGATAAAGCATATAGGGATACTGTCCAACACACATTAGTGTAAATAACATATTTTTTTTAACATTTATGTTCAACCTTGTAATGTTGGCGGGGTAGGAAGAAGGGTCGGGAACACTATTAAAGAGTGCTGACCCACTAAAATATTATTTATAATATAATATATATTATATATATTCTATATAGTAATCTTCATATACAAGGAAAAAATATATATATATTATATATATATATATAGGTTTATTAAGACATTTTGTATATATTATAATATATATATAATATGATATATATATAGAACTTAGTTTTAAATATTTTACATAAAATGAAATACATTTTAGGGACCAACATTCCCTAGGGATTATTATTATTATTATTATTATTATTATTATTATTATTATTATTATTATTATTATTATTATTATTATTATTATATATTATTATTATTATTATTATTATTATTATTATTATTATTATATTCTATATATATAAATTATTATTATCTATTATTATTATTATTATTATTATTATAATTATTATTATTATTATTATTATTATGTGTGTGAGCTTTTGAAACAAAATGTTTCTTGTACATAAAAGCAACGACGTCACCGGATTATACACCCATTTCTTAAGCATAATGGTATTGTAATGTGAAATCAGAAGATTAAGATATGAAAATGCTAAGCATTTATTTTTACTTTCGCGCAAATTTGACTATAACTTTTCAGACAAATTTAACTAAACTTTCAGACGAATGTCCGACTTTCAGACAGATCTGACTAACTTCCAAACAAATTTGACAAACCTGCAAACAATTCCAGGTACGCGACTGTGATTGGATGAGCATATTATATTGGTCTTATGAGACAGATAATAATTACTCTTCAGGAGGGGGTTAATAAGATGAAATATATGTTGGTACGTTGTTTAATGGTGGCTGTGGAAACTTGCAAAAATTTTTATACCGATATATATATATATATATATATATATATATATATATATTATACACTTTTTATACTAAAAATTATTATATTATATATATATATATATATATTTATATTTATTTTTTTTATAGTAAATTAATAATAAAAACTTTATTATATATATATATATATATTATATTATAATTTTTATAGTATTGCATTAGTGTGCTAACTTTATCTTAATATTGTATCTTCATGAAAAATCTTTAGTCACCTCCTTTTAAATTTATATATTCTCAATTTTGTTTATCAACCCAAAATTCATAAAATGTAATTAGGGTGATCAATGTATGAACATATATACACATATATTATATATTACGATATATATATAGTATATATTATATAAATATATAATATATATAATATATAGGTATTATATTATATATATGTAGGACTTACCTATTATATTTATATATATAATTTACATAATATATATTTTATATATTATGTTTCAATATCCTGCGTGAATATAATTAATCATAAGATATAAATATATATTATATATATTATTTAATTATTTATTATATATTATTATTTATTATTATTATTATATTATATTATTATTATTATTATCTTTCATTATTATCTATATTATTAATTATTTATTATTATATTTATTATTATTATTATTTAATTATATATTATTGTTTATTATTATTCATTCATTATTTCTTTTTATTGTTCTTCTATTATTATTATTATTATTATTATTATTATTATATTATTATTATATTATATATTATTAATTATTGGATGAAGGAGAAAGAAGAGAAGCTCGCAGATACACGAGGGAATATGTACCTCAGAAATAGACCGAATGCATGAAAAGGGAGGCTCAGAAGAGTCTTGGGTGGCGAATGGAGGTGAACAATTGAGACATCGAATATGACCGGAACTTAAAAAACTAGTATAGTAAATACTTGGCTAAAAAGATATAGGAAACAGGACTCGTCAGCAGGACACTTAGTTAAAAAGATAAGGAGGGCAGATTGAAAATAGAACCAGAGGAGGTTTAAATGGATAGATGGTAGTCGTAGTATTTTCGAATTATGCAATCCCAAATATAGGGATCAGAACGGCGGGGAGAGCAGTATGGATACACACCCAGGTGATATCGCTAGTTGAAAACAACAAGCGGTGCGGAAATCCAAATAATGAGAGCATGCATAATATCATGGAGTGAGGGAACCGCAATAACAGTATGAAGAATGGTAAGAGACAGGTATCGACTGGATTACCTGTTGAAGATATATCTAAGCTAGCGAAAGGTGTTGATTGGCAACTCAATGTTGATAGTATACTTGGGTGCGTATTACTTTGGAAAAAAAAAATTTCTTGTTTTTTGTTTTTGTTTTTATTTCAAAAAAAATAAAAAAAAATTGTTTTTATCACTGTGTTTTTTATCTTTTTTTTTTTTTGTTTCTTATTGTTGTTTTTTTTTTCTTTTGTTTTTTTTTTTTTTTTTTCTTTCGTTTCCTGTTTAATTTATTGCTTTCTTTTCTTTTGTGGGGTGGGTAAGGAGGTGGGTGGCAGTGAGGGAGATGTTCAATGCTGTTGATTTGGGAGAGAGTGAAGGGTACCTTTTGGTTAGGAGTGAGGGGTGGTATTGTTTGCTAAGTGTTATTATTTGTCCATGTATGGTGATATGGATATGTGGAACAGTAGGTAGTGTGTTCCAACTATATTGGGTGAGTGTCCTGTTCTCATCAGTTGCTTGAATTTATTTATATTAATGGTAGTGTTGGTGGAGAATGAGTAGATATGATACATGTGTTGGTAGAGTTAAATATTTTTTGTTTCATAGGATATTTAAGGCAGTCAATGTGTTTTAGCCGGGAAGAGGAATATTCGAGGTTTGTTTCTTAGCTTGAAAGATGGTGTGATCTGGAGAGCTGGGTGGGATGAGTTATCTTAGCTCCGTCTATAGATTCCTAGAGAACGTGATAGTGTGTTTCTGCCGGCGAGAATGGAAACGTCGTATATATCGTATTATGAGGTTGATCCCAAGTTATGTAAGAGTGATACGTAGTCTCTATGTCACTAGTAAGAGTGCCTGTGTACAGAACGTGGTTATGAAAGATGTTCCATGTAATATTACGGAAGTTGTATGTCTAGGGAGGTGTTTGTCGTCCTCTGCTGTTTAATCATATTATATGGATGGGTGTATCTCTCGAGAGGTTGGTTTGGAGGAGATCGTTGGAATTACTATGGCATATCAGTAGTTGACATAGCAGTGGTGACAAGTGACAGGGCGATAAGTGGCAGAGAGCGTTGGATAGGTGGGAGACATATTCAAAAGAGAAGATAAAATAAACAAGAACACATCACTAATTTGAGTAATATTAATTAGAGTAAAAGTCTTATTGTTATGATGGGGGTGATATATGTGTGTGAAGGAAGTGGATAAATTTAAGTACCTGGGTGTTACTGTTATAATTCTCGTTGTTATTAATTCCGTTGTATGATTAGAGAGAAGTAAACAGTTTTCTCGTAGTGTTGGTGTGGGGACAGCTGTATGGAATTTGTTATAAGGCACATGTTATCCTTTGTATTGTTGATTAGGATTGAGTTTTGTTTGTTTTTATATATTTTGTTGTTCACCAATTATCTATTAGACTATTCTTGATATTGGTCAGAAGCTTTGGACCCCTTACCATAGAACGTTCTAAAGTCAAGAATGGTCAGCAGAAATGAGAGTGCTGAGACTGATAGCAGGAGTGGACGAGAAGGGCGAAGAAGAAATTCGGAAGAATTAGAGCGGAGCTTTGGAATTTAGATGTCCATTTGATTGGTTAAGTTATAGACAACATGATAAGGTGGTTGTATTGGCATGGTGAATCCGTATATATGAATGTATGTTATGTAGTATATCGTTCGTCGAGATTCTACCGACTGTTTCTATTATATTGGAAGAAGACCTCTTGTTCGAGACCAAGAAGAAGATGGAGGATGGTGTGTGCGCGTCCGTATTGTGAGCAGCCGATAAATATCTATTGCCTGCAGTGTGGATTAGAGATATTGGATTCTCGGAGACCGATCCCCGTCCACGAATCAGGTTTGAGTGCTTTTTGCATTGTTCAGGACACTGTTCCCTAATCTCAGCGCCTTGTGTATGAATGTGAAGTAGAATTATTTTATTATTAATTTATTATTTGTTGTGTGATTTTTTTTATTATTGTTAATTATTGCTTATTATTAGTATGATTATTTTATAATTCTATTATTTTATGTATATTATTGTGATTATTATTATTGGTTATTTTATTGTATTTGATGAGTCTATTTTCTTGATGATTATTTATTAAGTATTATGTGAGAGTGTAGTATAGTGTTATGTATCTTTGTGGAGGTGTTTTTATTCATTTGATGTGAGTGTTATATTGTGTGTTATTGATTATTGAGTGTTGTGAGTGACTCTACTCTATTTTCTTATTTATTATTTATTCATTAATTCCAAAAAGAACTGATGGGATAATTTAAAATTTGAGTAATTATTTATGATTGTGCGTTTGTGTTATTAGTGTGATTTATTTGTGAGTGTGAGTGTGAGTGTGATTTTATTAAGTGATTATTGATGGTATTTATTGAGTGTTTAGTGTGTTTATATGTTATTATTATCTCATTGTGTATTGTGAGTGTGTGTGAGTTGTTATTAATGTATTATGTGGATTGGTATTTGAGTTTTATTATTATGATTATAATTTTTGAGTGAGATATTTTATTATTATTATTATGGTTTATTTTTTTATTTTTGTATTGATTAATTGTAATTGAGTTTGGTGTGATTATATTTCTTGTTATTATTATTATTATTATTGGATTATTTTATTCGTTATTATTATGTATTGATATTATTAGTGAGTGAGGAGAATCAATGGTGTGAAGTTATTGGGACCGGTTTATTTATTTATTAGTTATTTAGTTTCAGGTGGTGTTATATTATAAAGATAGAGAGAGTATATAATATAAAGTGTGATAAATTATTATTATATGAGTGAGAGTATGAGATTATTTTTTCAAACATTGAAAATATTGATGAGTGATATATATATATATATATATTATATATATATATTTATGTCTATACATATATTTTGTATTTTTGAGACATATGTGAATGTTATATAATCACTAGTGCCTAGTAATTAGTGTTGAGCAATGACTGCCGTGTGTAGATTTTTAGTGTGTAAGGTGATTGGGGAAAATTATAGTTTTTGTCAGTAGAATTTCTTATTTTTATTTTATTGTATTTATTACTATTACTTATATACTTAATGATATTAATATTAAATCTCTACACTGATATATCTGATTTTGTCTTTCAGCACATTGGTTTAGTAGTGAATAAACTCGTCGCAGAGAGCAGAGATATCTCCAGGTTCGTTAACTGCTTGTAGTAGAATATCTGGTGTGTGTATCGCTTGTGTAGTCTTGTTCTTGCCTCTCTGTGTTGTACGTAGAGTGTCTGATTACTGACCCGCGCGCGCGTTCATTCGTATTGCGGCTTTGTGTATGGTTCTTTAAAAAATATATATATATATTATGAGGTATTATATATTATGTGAGGTGAGTGAGTTAGGGAGTTAGTGAGTGTGAGTGAGTGAGAATATGGTTGAGTATCAGTAGTAGTATAAGGTTTGACTTTGTTGTGTGTTTGTGATAGTGAGTGTGAGGTTGTAGTGTAGTAAATATATATATATATATTATACTATTATAATTATTAATTATATATATATATGGTTTTGAGGTTTCGGGTGGATATATGATGGCTATTATCGTTGTGTGTGGTCGTCGTGTCGTGTATGGTTTATCTAGATACGTAGTGCGTATTATTATATCATAGCGCTCTGGGGAGCAGTCATGTTGCATCAGTGTGAAATGATTAGTGTAAAGGTCGTGAGAGTGTATGAGACTATATAGAGAGTGTGAGTGATTGTATGATGGTGTGTGTATGTAAAAATAATTTAAAGGGTTTTTAATTTCGCGAATAAAAATAATACAAATTTAATTCATTATTCAAATAAAATTTTGTTATTAAAATTAAATAAATTCATAATAAATTATAATAAGAAAATTAATTATCTTTTTTTAGTATTATATTAAGTTTGAAAAATATAAAATTATGATTAATTATAATAAAAACAAGAATGCTTAGCTTCAGAAAAAGCAAGAAACTCAACTCCCCCAAAAATAGAAAATAAAATATACCATAATCCTAAATAAACAAAAATATAAAAAAATAATTATATTTTAAATATAATTTTAGTTATAAATAAATATAATTAGATTAAAAAAACGTCGAATCAATTGTATATTGACTTGTGAGTTTAAAGGAGCAGTATATCTTACCAAACTGGTTTGCTAGGCCTATCGCGTGAATCCCCTTTTGGGGGGATGGGGGCATGAGTTACTCTTAAGATATGTGAGTTACTGTAAATGATCTTTGAACTGTTACCAATAAGAACTGTTGATAGTGGTATAGTTATTTTTTTTTTACAGACCGAACTTTTTCACCGTTAGATAACTCTACCTCAAACTCATATATATATATATATATTATTATTATTTAGTTATTATTATGTTTTTATGTTAATATATATGATTTATATATATATACTAATTTATCATCTATTAGTGTACTATAGTTGGTATACTCTATATCTTTATATTATATATATATATATATATGTAAATATATTTATATATATATATATATATAATATATATAATATATATATATATATATATATATATCATATATATATTATATAGTATTTAGTTAGTATGGTATTTTATTATATTTAGTGGTATTTTTAGGTCTTTGAGTGTTTATTATATAGTTAGTTGTTAGTTAGGTATTTGTTGTGGTGTGTGCGTGTGCTTTATTCGATTCGATTGTATGAGTTTATATGGCGTGTGTTTGTGTATGTGTTGAGTTTGGTTCGTGTGATGGTTTTTGCTATTTTTTGGGCTATGAGTTGGCTCTGTTGTGTCCTTGTTTGCTTATTGGTTGTGTATATGGATTGGGTGCTGACTTGTGTCATACCTGCTTTCTCTGTGTGTTTTTTTCTTGGCGCTTAATGATGGTTAATTCCGTGTTGTTTATTATTGTCTTAGCCAGTGGTGTAAGGTGTCGATTTTTGAGTATTCTATTTCAATAGACATTTGTCAAGTTGACCGAATGAGAGTCTGGTGCGATGAATTGATTTTTTGGAGATGTGACTGGGGGCGGGGTTGTGCGCATCCGTTTGGGAATGCACCGCTCTCGTATCGTGTGATTTTCTCGTGAGAGCCGTGCAGGCGGAAGGTAGAGGTTGTTGTATGTCTGGTTCATTATATTACTGAATTGCGTCATATTGTAATTTTATGAGCATACCTTGAATTATGCTCTCTATGTCATTGGAGAATTATAATTTTAATATTTTCTTGTAAAATTATCATATATGCTGTACCCTTTATCAATACCTTCTCACAATATTAGATGTGTATGTAGTGAGTGAGTTCTCAGCGTTATTTATACGTATATATATAATTATTATATATATATATATATATAGTATATAATGTATATGGGGTTTTATATAATTGATATGCGGTATATATAAGGTGAGCGTGGTAGGAGTGGTAGTGAGGTATGAGCTACTGATTGTGAGTGTGATTAGTTATTAGAGTGAGTAGGTATATAATATTATTATTGTGAGTAGTGTGAGTATTATTAGTGTCTTGTATTTGGTGTATTAGTGTTTTTGGGTTATTTAGTGTAGTTGTATATATATATATAATATATATATATATTAGATAGATAGATAGATAGATAGATAGATAGATAGATAGATAGATAGATAGATAGATAGATAGATAGATAGATAGATAGATAGATAGATAGATAGATAGATAGATAGATAGATAGATAAATAGATAGATAGATAGATAGCTCCTGGTGTAGAAAATATAGAGGCCTTCAAGAAACCCATTAAACCTGGCACATTTAATTGCAATTCCAAGCAAGGAAAGGTCAACAAGATGATTTAAAGTGTTTATTTCATAGGATATAGAGAAAATAGAAGAAGATTTACTTTGAACTTTAAAAGTTGAGTATATGTAAAAATGAGCATAGCAATTAGGTCTTGGGTCGAAAGGTTGGACAACGAAATAAGAGAATATGTGGATAAACGAAAATGAAGTTAGAGTGTTTTGATGCATAGTAGAGGGAGAGTGATGCAAGAGGGAGAGTGATGCAAGAGGGAGAGTGATGCAAGAGGGAGAGTGATGCAAGAGGGAGAGTGATGCAAGAGTTCGACGGCATAAAAAATAAATTGGAAGTTCAGTGAAAGCTGAAGAGATTGCTAAAGCGGAAAGAGCAAGATTGAATGAGTGCAAGAGTTCAGCAAGATGGAATACTAAAATTGATTGACAGAAACGAAATTGTTTTGCCAAGATATGTTGTAAGTTGAGGGAGTTAGTTTTGAGATCCACAAAAGGGTTACCATCAAGCCCATACACCTTCTTAGTATTAAGCTCAACAAAACAAAATATTAATTATAAGTGATTTAGAGGGAGGTATAGAAAGACGAATAGCTCAGAAATCGTTCAAAGTGGAATTAGAAACAAAGTTTTAAAGAAAATTTTAGCTTTAGCAGAAGTTAAAATAGCTGTTTCACCTTCGCAAGAAATTAGATGAGTATATTATATAACTATTTAATATTATTTTATATTATATTATATTATATTATATTATATTATATTATATTATATTAAATTATATTATATTATATTATATTATATTATATTATATTATATTATATTATATTATATTAAATAATATTATATAAAATATATTACAGAAAGGAAGAAACAAAGTTTGAGTTAACATTTTATGTAAGATTCCATTATGAGTGCAAGGAAGAGGAGAAAGAAAATTTATTGTACTTTCAAATGAGAAAAATAATTTTAGTTTAATAGAGTATGGATTTTGCTCAATTTTAAAATGAAATATAATTAGTCGTATGTGTTTCAAGAGACTGAATACAGTGAGATATTTCTTAAGGCTGCGTCTCTGAAACCAGAACAATCTGAATTAAACCAATGTTTATTGGTTTTAGTTGTTAGGAAAGTAAATGGAATGTACACCTCTGTACAAGTGAAAATCATCTCAGTCAGGCAATCTGTACACACTGATGAATCTCTCACGCACGAGCAGTTATTATTCTATGGGAAATCAAAATATACTACCAGCTAGCAACATCAGTGTGTAAAAAAACGTTTCCTTGTCAATAGCTTAATCCTATCAGTGGAACATTTGAAGAAATAGAACATAATACAGAAATAAGGTAATCAAAGGGAACCAGAGGTGGAAAATATTACAGTATATGCAGAAGAACAGAAAGTTAAGAAAAGGTTTCGTACGTTTCTTCGTCTCCGAGATGATCAAAGATATTGGTAAGGAGCTGCATTATCTGATTGAGGGTTTTGTGAATAGGGAAATAATAGGCGAATTCTCCAACTGTATCCTTAAAATTAGAGGAAGAAAATCATTTGGGACTATGAATATGATAGGGAAATAATAGAAGAATTCAACAGCTGTATCTTTAAAATTAGAAGAAGAAAACCATTGGGGACTGTGAATATGATAAGGAAATAATAGGCAAAGTCAACAACTGTATCTTTAGAGCTAGAAGAAGAAGAAAACCACTGGTGACTGTGAATATTAATATTACCAAGAATAGTACTATCAGTGATAAGGCAAGAAAAGAGCTGGTGTTTAGCAGTATTATACGTGGGTAGTTAGGTTTGTCCGTGTACATATATTTCAGTTATATGTTTGTTGTTTTAATGTGAAATTTGTTATTAGATTATTCGTGGTCTGTTATGATAATAATTAGACAAGGTTATATAAATTTGTTAAATATTCAATGTTAATGTAAAAATTACATTATATGTTAGAGTTGTGGTCTAGATGTGAATGTCTTTTTTTTTGTTTATCTACTTGTTTCCCTTTACTGTTGTTAAGTGGGAACTTTGTTGCGTTAGTATCTATTCCTTGCTATAGGTATGTGGTTTGTTGTGTCACATTTATATTATAGTTTCGGTGTTTACTTTGTTATTAATGGGGCGAAAACTTTGTCGTTAGCCATATTCGTTATTGATCAGTGATAAGAACTTAATTTTTTATGTTGTTTTCTCAAATAATATCGAATGACTTGAAATCAATAAGAATCACAACTCAATGATTGGAAGGGTAGGAGTGGGTAGGTGGTTTGATCTACTGAATTACTGATTTACTGCTTAGGCTATGTGTTAAAACGGAAAATTTTTAACGTTATAAACTTGCAAAATGAAATTAAATTCCGATGAAAAATAAAGAAGAAGAAGAAAAAAGACCAAATATAGAATCGTTTTTAAAATAGAATTTATACGACTTAAATAAAAATAAATAAACTAAATATTATAATAATAACAACTTTTACAAAAATTAAATTAAGATAATGAACGTAAAGAAAAATACACACGAAAATGTTTATATTAAACTTGTTGAAAAAAATGTTAAATGTCTTCCAACAGTTGTAGAATTGTTACACATTGCTGACTCGTAGAGAAATAGCAGTCTGTGTCAGTAAGTTAGTACGATGGTTGCCAGGCTAATGTATTAAGTAGAGTGTCTATAATTATTGTGTGTGTGTTAATTTGCGTGTGTGCTGTGTGTGTGTGTGGGGTTTGGTGGGAGGTGGAGGTGTAGTGTTTGTGTTTGTAGATTGTGTGTATGTTGGTGTGTTTGTAGGTGTTTTTGTTATGATGAGAAATTTGCATGCGTTTTATTTTGAGAATGAGGAGATTTGCTTTAATTTGTAAAAACATTCTGTATACCGTTAAACACACCACAACCCAACGCTATAGCATATAATTCGTTACGCTGTATGATTAATTACGACAAGGTTTGATAATTTTTGTGAATTACATGTAATGTAAAATTAACAGTTGATCTGTTAGAGTTATGCTTGAAAGAGTAAGATTATACGTTTTTGTATGTTATGTTGTTACTTTACCTGTTGTTAAGTGTGGAACTTTGCTGATGTTAGTGATTTATTCGGGCATAGGGTATGTTCGATTTGATGTTACATTATTCTTGTCCCGGGTGCAGATGGCAAGTCGGTGTGGTAACTTCGACCATCAGCATGGCGACGCGAATTGATCGGTTTTTATAAAGAACTCGCATTTTTATGTTTTATTGTCCCTCAAAATGATACTCGTAATGACTTGAATCAATAGATCAATGAATTCAAATAGTATGGCAAGGTAGTGGAGGGCATGTGATTAACTATTATGATTTACCTGATTTACTGCCGTTAAGTGTATATAAAAAAAGTATTTTTTTACTTCGAGACAGCAGAATAACAGAAGAATTATTTAACACCGAAAAGTCAAAGAAAATAAACAATAATAAAAGTTTTTGATATGTTATAAAAAATAGACTTGAATCAAGTAGGATCGATAGTTATAGATCAAGTAGATCAATGATCAATAGATCATGGAAGGGGCAGGGAGGGGAGGGGTGGGTGGTTGGTGGTTGATTTTCTGATTTATTACTGATTTAGGGTATGTTAAAATATGCAAATTTCGACCTTAAAATTTGAAAAGGTTGTAATTTTTTTGTAAAAACCAAAAAGTATAAATAAAATTTACAAAACCGTAGAATGACGCTAATCAAAATAATAAAATGTTTCAATAAAAAAAAGAAAAAAAAAAAAAAAAAAAAACTACATAATTCCCTAATTTAAATAATTAAAATGAATTATAAAATAAAATAGGACCAATATATTTCTGCCGTTTATAAAAGGTTAAACGAGATTTAATCGAAATGTCATCTGTGACGGCTAAGTAATGTTTATAATCAGCACCGCACCGGTTCCAGCACCGTTGCCTGTACACCTATGTCTCTTTCTCAGTCTGGTAAGGTTTGGCTTTGTTACATTATTCTGTTAGTTCAGGTTATGCGTATTGTTAGCTTTTAATGTATAAAAATTGTTGCGTAAGTATTAGTTCGACGTCGTTAGTGTGAATACGTTTATTTATGATAATTTTTGTAAATATACAGTTAAGAATCTATGATATGTTAACAGATGCGTTTGAAAATGTTGGAAACGAGGTTACGTTTGTTATGTAATGTTACGTTACTTACTGCTGTTAAGTATGAACTTTGTGATAATGTTGGCTGTTTATTGGAGCCGTAGTATTGTAGGTTGTCGTTGTTTATACCTATATTCTTTCAGGTTGTATATGTTTAGCTTCTGTGATGAAAAACTTACGTTAGCATATAATCGTTGTTTTTAAAGAACTTATTTTATGTTTACCCAAATATACTCCAATATGACGTTGAATTCAATAGGATCGCTGAAGTATAGATATGGGAAGGATGGGTAGGGTGGGGGTGAAGGGGCGGGTTATTGAATATTATATATATTATATATATATATTATATATATATATTTTATATATATATATATATATATATAATTATATATCTATATATATATATATTTATATATAATTTTTATGTTATAGTATTGTATTGTATGTATGTATGTATGTATGTATTTGATGTATTATGTATTATGTATGTATTATTATGTATATATGTATTTAGTATGTACGTATGTTTTGCTGTGCCTCTAACCAATACATTATATATTATAATATATATATATATATATCTATATATATATATATAATATATATATATATAATTATTATTATAAAATATTTATTTATATATTATAATATATATATATATTATATAAGGGTCTTGCGATTCACCATAAAATTACAATAATATATATTATATATATATACTATTATATATTTTTTTTATGATTATTTATTTATTAAATAGTTATATATATAGTATATTATATATAATATATATTATATTAAATATAAATATAGTATATATTATATATATAGATTAATAGATTAAATAACGTTGGAATTTTAAAGACACGTTC
>JABUQX010021034.1:0-10000 GCA_015478945.1 Trachelipus rathkii | reverse complement strand
AGTAAAAGAATAGATAAGAAGCGAGATTGTTGTTTAATATCACAAAGAAAAACAAGCGCTTTCTTGTGTCTGCTCCCTTTTTACTATATCTAAAGAAAACGTAATAGCTTTCCCTTACTTTAGTAACACATCCTATCGTTTATAAAACGGTGTCAGGAGCTCAGTTAGAGAGGAGAACATCTAATTAAATAATTAATTAGCCAAAACCAATAATGTAACATTTTAAAAGTTTAAGCAAATGTACAATCAGAAGAATGGTCAAAATCAGAGGTAATTACCAGGTTACCCCGTAAACAACGATATTAATCAATGACCAATTATATAATTAATTACAGAATAGTAGCATAAGAATTATTAAAATTCAGAAAAATAATTAAAATTTGAATTTAAATAGAAGTCGATACTATTAATAATACTATTTCAGTAAATAATTAAATAAATTAAAATAAATAAATTAAATATTAAATAATATATCACATTAATATAATAATAATTTATAAATAATATAATAAATTATAACCATTAATAAAATATCATAATAAATAAATTAAAATTATAATTTATATTACTATACAATAAATAAATATTAAATAATAATATATAAAATTAATAAATAATAAATTATAATATAAATAAATAATAAAAATATAAAATAATATATAAATATATTATTAGAATAATATTATATTTAATAATAACAAAAATAAATAAATATAAATATAAATTTAAAAAAATAAAATTAAAATTGAAATAGCAAAAATAAAAAATAAATAATAATAAGAATGATGAAAATTTCATTTTAAATAATATAATAATAAATATAAATATAATATAATTAAATATCAAGGTTTATAATTAATATAGTTAATAAATAATGAATAATGAGATAAATAAAGATACGAGTAGATTAGAGATTAGATCTAAACTTTAATTTGTGAATCATCAGTTGGAATAATAGTTTAATTAGAATAAGAACTATTATCTAAAATCTATTATAGATTAAATCAAATTACATTAATAGTTCTATAATAATATAAATATAATTAGCATACATCACCATACATTCTAGATAATAATAATTAAATGATAGATACATATATAATATATTGAAGGAAACCGTAGATAATGAATATATTAATATTTTAATTGATTTTATAATAATGTAAATTCATTTCATAATATATCTAAATATCAAATTATAGCCCCAAGTATTAATTGTAAACAAATAGGTTAGAATAATAAAAATTTTTAATATTTTATATTTTTATTGTAGATGTATAAGTGTTAGTTTTTTTGTTGTGTAATATAGTAATGTTAAATTATGAATTTTTTAGTATAATAGTTCTTGTTTGTTCAGTTATTCATCATTAATTATTTTATAGTTTTTTATGACTTCTATATTCTTTTACTTATGATAGTTATTATTATTATTATTTTTAATTTAAAAATGTAATATTGTAGATATCTTATTTGATTAATATTAAAGTCTACTTTTATTCGGTTTGCTTTGTAAGTAATGTCTTAAAATTAGTTTGTTAATTTCTAACTGTTCCTGATTTATTATTTAATGTTATGATTTTATAATAC
Source organism: Trachelipus rathkii (assembly GCA_015478945.1). Lineage (NCBI taxonomy): Eukaryota > Metazoa > Arthropoda > Malacostraca > Isopoda > Trachelipodidae > Trachelipus > Trachelipus rathkii. The sequence continues at coordinate 8,413 of JABUQX010021034.1, read as the reverse complement.
TATTATTATTATTTCTATATATATATTAATTATTCTACACCACTGACTATAACCCTCCTATTCGTACTTATGCAGTGTACATTGGATAATTCATTTATTTGATGCTTGCACGTAATTAATTATTATATTTATTTAATTATATTATAATTTATATTATTATTTATTATAAGAAAGATATATTAATATATTAATTTATTTATCAGAATTTATAAATATTAATGATTAGTATATTTATAATTCAATTATTAATTAATTTCTATATTATTATTTTTTCTACTCTGACCGTAAAACGTGTCTTCATCACTATAATTTAATTTATTACTTTTAATATATGTACTTATTATTATTTATATTTATAAATATTTATATATTTAAATAATATAAATAATTTTTTATTATTAGATTGTTTATTTTTATATTTTATAAATTAATTTATAATTATATTAATTAATATTATATTATAATTATAATTAATTTATAATAATTTATATTATTATATTTATTAATTATTAATTATTAATTACATTAAATTATTATTAATATATTATTTCAATTAATTAATTAATTACTTATAAAAGATAATATATTTTTATTAATTTATATATAATATATAATATATATTATATATATTATATATATAATAATATATATATATTAAATTTATGGTCAGTTATTTATTATTATTTTTTATAATGATTTTTTTATGAAGTATTAATTTATTATATCTAATATATTTAAGCATTGAATACAACAGAACTTAAACCATATCGTAACACTCCATCGATAATAATTATTACTCGTTGTAAATTACATTATTTAATTTAAAGTATCCTTACTAACACAGTAGTTTTTAGCTATACATCTGGAGCAAAAACTTATTACTATTCATACATTTATCAAGAGCATATCTCTAAGAATGATCTAATGGTTCAGGATTTTTTACTAAATTTTAATACATTTAATTGTATTGACTTAATATTGTAGTAAACACTCTAGATAATAATATATGATCTCAAATCCATTAATGTCCTAATCTGATCATGCTAGACTCTATTAAATTTAGTTTTATATCTAAGGTAACTTAAAAAATGCTGTTCATTTGTCCAGTTAGGTCTAGTTGGAGATGCCCAAATAGATTTATTTATTTTGTATTATAAGTGTCATCGGGTTAAATATAATCCCCACAATGGATGTTAATGGTAAAGTATTGAGCGTATAATATTTTAGAGAACTGTATCGTTTTTTTAGAAGCAGGAAGGTAAACATGTGGTTTTTTATATAAAATATAGTTTTTTAGTTAGGTATTTAAGTGTGTAATCCTAATTAGTCATGCGAGCCAAATAAAAGCTGATTTATTTTTCTTATTTCTTGTATAAAGCCTTCGATATTGTCTAATATCGATAGATTTCTATTTTTTCCATTAAAAATATTTAATAAAAAATACTCCAAAATCGTCACTAATGTGAAAATCCAAAGAAAATTTAAGCTGTCTTTATATTAATACATTTTATCAACTTTCTTATTGAAAATGTAATTTGTACATAATATATTAAATACTTACTTATTTTTATTATTTTCTTTTATATATATAATATAATATATAATATTATATATATATTATGTGAATTTTTCTTATAATATATATACTAAATTATTATAATTATAATATAATAACATATATAATTATATATAATTATATATTATATATATAATGTATATATATATATATAATATATATTTAATATATAATATATATAATATATATTAATCATTAATATATAAATACTTATATATATATATTAAATATAATATTAATATAGTATTAATTATATTAATTAAGTATTATAATTATATATATTAATATATATAATATACATTATTTAATTAAGTAATATAGCTATTAGTGTAAATATATGTAATAATTCTTTTCTTTTATATTATAATTACTGGTAACTATTTTGATTGAATATGCATCGATTGATATTCTCTTTATTGTTTCACATGTACCATCATGAAACGAATGAATTTTGAAGTTTGATATCTATAAAATATCATTGATCAGTCTCGGGGTGAAACCTATAGTACATACGCTATATTCCATTACCAATTGGATAACCTCCGAAAAGGTTTTCCAATTTATCTATTAATATATATATAAACTAATTTGTAGTCCCCCTCCGATGTATTATAATATATGGATATGGAATTTTTTTTTCTTGGGTGCCATATGTTATTCTTAAATTATTTCCATTATAGCCCATATAATCCTAATTCTATTTATAATAAATTGTTAAAAACTAAAATAATTATACTATCGATATTAAATATTATATTACTTAATATATATATATATTATTATATATATATTAAGACATAAATCAAAAAAAAAATATCAATATTTCACCATATTCTTACACACGATATAAACGGTTAAGTATTAATACCTATAATCAGTTAGTTTCCTTACTTTAACTACAGTATAAGTTTAAGCTAACTAATTGGTGATGCTAAAAACTTATGATTTACTATTCATACTTTCCAAACATATCTCTAGTCTAAAATATTAATGTCAGATTTTAATCATTAAATCAATTGTATATTTATGAGAACTTGTCAAGAATCTAAAATGAACTCTGAATCTAAACCTAAACTGTACATATACAACCAATCATGGCCTTTTAAAACTTAGTGAAGTACATAAAAAAATAGAGGCTGTTTAGAAGCCATATGATCTGTTAAATAGTCAGAAGTTAGCAATTACTCATAATTCTATTATTTATACTTATTATACACATAATACCTTGAATCTTAAATAATTAATTATATTATATTATATTCTAATTATTATTATTATATTATAATTTAATTAATTTAATTATTTAATTTCTAATTATTATATAATTATTATTTATATTAAATTTTTTAATTTATAATTTAATTATTATACATATCATTTTTGTCATTTAATATTAACTTAATAAATAAAATTATTTATATAATTATTAATATTATTATATTTATAATTTATATTTAACTTATTATTCATCCACAATAAATGACTTACTGATCTAACTAAGACTATCTGCTTTAATTAATACGATGTGTAGTGATACACATTAAAATAAATATTACTCACTATTGGCATGTGTTTCAACAACTATATATAATAAAACATTATTGAGCATGGATAATAACTTTGCATCATTCTTACTCCTAGACACCTAATAAACATTACGGCTCAATCTGTTTAACATCATAAGAATCAAAAGAGGTATTCTGGATCCTACACACATCTGTTTAAATTCGGCCGTCTTGAGAAGGCGCGGATAGCGAAACAGATAACGATGAGACAACCAAGACATATCAAACAGGGCGATAGTGCTGAAATAAGATAGTACTTAGTCATTAAAGGTTTTGAACGGGAATAAACAACAAGAAACGGGTGATCATGAACATATACATGAATGATATCTGTTTGCTCTCTGTGTTCTAACAAAAGGTATAAAATGACCGAGAGTCCCACTTAATAACACTTGTAATAAATACTCATAGAGAGGTTTTTGTGGACTGACTAAAGGCAAATCGGGTGTTTAGATAATTATGAAACCTGTTAGATATCTCTCAAATTTCAGTGCTGTGTGAACACTCTCGATACAGATTTAATTTTTAATGTAAAAGGGTGAAGAGCTATATGTCAATGCACCAAACAACCGTGTAGTAGCTCAAGCTCTAACTATAAAATCTGTTTGCTTTGATTCTAAAAAAGGCTGTATGAATTTTCACGACGTTCTCGAGTAGCAACCTTGGAGTACACATGTATAACAGGGGTATAGATTAATACATAATTTTTGGCAGTCATTTACCAACATTGGAATTATCCGTCCACTACAAGCAAGACTAGGACATGCCCAAACTTCTAAATAATACAGCCAGCGCACTAAACCCCAGACACTATCACACCATACCATATGCGATTTTTCAGTCACTCCTAATATGGTATTAGGCCTCCTATTAGTGTATAAGTTTATTTTTAATATTCTATTTACATTATATAATCAAAATATATAAAAACTATTCTACAATAATTAGGGATAAATATTATTTCTAAGTATAGCATATATATAATTATCCTCAGTACCCATTTATGAGTATAAAGTAAGTATACTTATAAGAAATACTATAGTACTACTAATTTAGTGTTATAGTACAAACCACTGTCTATTCGTATACATAGGTCATATATTATATAGACTCCGAATTATTAGTTGAACACATTAAAGTGGAAGATCGGTATATAGAATAAAGGTCTGTTAGAGGTTTTTGAGGTAAAATATTATGGCCATGTTAAGTGATTTAGTTAAGATCATAATTTTTATCAATGATTGTAATCACTGAAATTATTCTTAATAGTTTTAAAGCTTATTTTCCATTTATTCTCTATTAGTTAAACCCAGGTCAATTCACCTTAACTTAAACTTAGTACTGTAACACACTGGTATTTACTCATAGTCCATATATATATTATATATATCATATATATATAATATATATATATATATGTACTCAACTAAATGTGAGTGTATACTCTCGGTACTTGGTATTATCCCAATGCACCTTATTAATATTTATACTCTCCCCTCACACTAATCTACATTATAATATACTCATATGATTTATATAGTGTACCTAATAACTTATTCACATAAAAATACTCTACTCACAGTAAAACATTCCTTACGGGATATATAATATATATAAGTATATATATATATATTAGCGTGTAGTATGTATGTGTGTCGTGTGTGTATGTGTGTAGGTGTGAGTTCAATAGTGCTATTGGCGTCCACATTGTCTTATAACCAGTGCTCCACTACAGTTCTCATACTCTAAAAAACCCCTTTATAGATAATGTATCCTCATAGACTTTCCATCCAGATTAAAGCTAGGAAACTGTAATTACTGACGGGAACTAATCACTGAACTCGCACCTATCATTCCTCAAATACATGCACTTTTTTAAGCCTTACATCCTACCAGATTCAATACCAAGCCCAAACTAGTTATTGATTCGATCGCTCGTACACATCGTGATGAAACTTTTGACGCTACCTCCCTATCTCTTCGTCGTGCCATATCCCCCCTTTATGCACACACTCAAAACACAATATAACTCATTTATTATTACACAACAGACTATACAACTAGCCACAATGGGAATTGATTATACTTCAATTCGGTCTCTGTATACCCCATTCAACGATTCTACTCAGAACAGAATCGACACTATCAACAGACAGACAGACTGAAACCAATGCAAATCGATTTTGGTATAATTCGGGCATATGTCAAAACTTAAATCCCCTTATCCCCACTTTTGGACCATTACTATCCAGTACACGTGAACAAGCTAATTAGAGCAATACATCTCATGTATATTTCTTGCTATCCAACCACGCTGTCTGCAGACGCTACTGCGGTCTCTCAGATTCCACTCACCGTCTCTAAATCATCTCCCAATCCTATACTGTACATACCATAGATACATCTTTAATCGCTCTCTCTCTCCTCGCTCTCGTGTCACCTTTTCCTCACATACTCTGTTACTAGATATATCCCAAACCTCTCAATTGAGATGAACAGCATACCCTACCACCACAGATGTTGAAACCGCAAGCCTTACGATTCTTCTTTTTATAACAGAAAAACAATTTCGAGGACACTACTAACTGAAAACGTAACAGGATGTTTCTCTAGAATACAGACCAGGGTCGCATCAAACGAGGTATACTATAGACGAAGAACACCATACCACCGATATTGTGAACACGCCAAAAATATATTTACAGTTCAGTGCATCATCATGCATCGAACACAAGCGTATATAGCAGAGTGCATACCACACTTTATATATCGAGTTGTTTCACACTCATTATGTGAGCATAATTTATATAAAAACTAATGAATTTACTAAATAATCTCACTCAAATATACTAATTTAATTAATATAATCCACTACAAAATTAAATCTATGACCTCACAAATAACTGTTAAATATATATGTAATAATAATACATAATAATAATAAATAATAAATAATACATAATAATAATAACTATAAATGAATCAAGTTTCCACTCGGAACATAAAATAACGATTAAATCACATTTTTAACTTCATAGCTTTACTGTCAATTCACGTAGTTAGTTTTCTACCCGAGTAAATTGCTGTTATATCAGCCCTGGATAGTTATCATGTGAAGGGAGGATGTGGGCGAGTCGCGCATGCTCTCCGCAGCGACTTACTATATTGGAATGCCAGTGTTGGATCGACTCCTTCTCAGACAGAGTTCGTGGATGCGAGGGTTGAGATAAGTTGTACGAAACAGTATAGTATAGATTTAAATACTTACTATCAATTATTAAGTATACCTTGTATTTAAATTATAATATATGCTTGCATAGTATCAATAGTATAGGTGTTGAGGTAGTACTATAGTTTTGAGAATGATACATAATTAATACTCTCTATTAATTATTTTGTTATAAGTGATTCTATAGTCTCATAGTTAAATTATAATTATACTAATTTAGTTATATTAATATTTATAATATAATTGTACTAATTATAATATATTATATAGATAGATATAATATATTTTCCATGAATATTTGTGATAATATATAGGTTCAACGATGCGGCTACAATGGGACATTGCTTCTACCTAAGATTATTTGCTCCAATTAGCTTATCCTAAAGCATCGCTAACATACAATTGCTTACTTCAATGTATTACGTTCTTTATTGATTAATACATTTAGACTCTTGTTTCACTGGAAGTAGTAATAAAACAAAAAAGCATATCTTAAGATGTTATGTATTATGGTTCTTATAAGCAAACATCTCCTCATTACAATTAGGCGCAATCTGGAAGTTATTATAAATATATTAATAGTATATTAATAGTATACGATGAGCTGCATTCTTTATCACATCATTTATCATATAATATACATCATACGCATGGCACGGTCTTGTCCAATATATGCTCTAATATATACTACTAACTTACATATTATATCACCTCTATATATATCATATGTATTGATAATTAATTATATTAATTAATATAGATATATTAATTTACTATTATATATATTAATATAAAATATATATATATATATATATATATTTAATATATATTATTATAGTATATAGATTTAACTAAAAAACCTATTTTGTGAACGTTTGGTAAGAATCTTCTTCTGTGACCTTTCATAAACTTCGATTTATCCCCTTCTATGTTGGAATACGATTTCGCTCTAAATCTCACATAATTCTATATAATTATGATATATTATATATATATATACTCATGAAGAAAATAATGAAGAATCACTAATTATCTCAACCCTCTCAAAACTTAATATTCTTAAATCGCTAATCTCTGAATTTAAATAGAGGAATAAAATGAGTTCAAATTTAAGCCTTCAAAGTTCTGATACGATCATTATATGGTATTAGTTTAGGTGTCATAGAAAATGGCCTCTACATGTAATCCTTTCAATTCTAACCTTATATAACCGTAAAGAAATGGTCTCGACTCACTAACGGGAAAATGGCGTAGACATTTGTTAAAAGTAAAAAAAAACTTCTGGTATATATATTGAGATTTCTCAAACGAATCCATAACTTAACTTACATATAAAACTTAACTATAATACTTAATCATTAATATTCAACTTATACTTATAACTTTAACTTTACTTACTCCTAAGATCATAAACTTTGGCTGAAGAATATTCTTGTTAAGTGATTTGCTACCTCTAAGTATATAAACTTTTCATCCTTAATACGTTTTAGTGATGAAGGAAATCACTTTATAAATTTTGTTCAATGAATCTTATTTAACGCAAAAGTTACCTTATCCATTACTTAAAACCCACACCGACATAATAAACCTAACGGCTTGTAAAATCATAACTCTTTTAACCTATAACGTCTCCTTACATATCACATACAACTCACCCAGTAAAGTAGCTAAAGACATAGCGCATAAATTCATTAAAATATTAAAGCCGCTTTAATTCGTGTGTAAGATATGATTAAGTTCTGTTATCGCTTTGCTATTACCTAAAATATTAAAAATAACCTAGTATATATAGTATAATAGTACTAATACCATAAACCTTAACCTATCTTTAAATAGACTTCGTCGCGGCTATGTACAGGAATTTTTATTTGATGTTTAGTGTTACGTAACGCCCATTTTATCCTATGTGATATCGGACCATCTTATTGAGTAGATAGTCTGCACCCCTTACATTCTCTCTTCTGATAATTTCTTATATATATAGCTAAAATCTTTGTCCTATCTATGAATATTTATCAGGGTGAGAATCCTCATTTTAACTAG
>JABUQX010021033.1:12500-61454 GCA_015478945.1 Trachelipus rathkii | reverse complement strand
TTAAATAGATCTCTATAATAAGCATTGAAAAAAAACTTAGATTTTAATTGCATGTCTAAAGTCGACATCACCCCATATCAAATAATAATATATTGCCTATCAATTAATTCCAGGCACCCTTCGATGATGATAATTCCACTCTTGGCTAATAATTAAGAAGACTTTGAGAAAGGACCACCGTTGTTATATATATTTTTCTACGGGTACATTTATACATCGCCACTTCTCTAGTTTACTAGTTTAGTAGAATTATCTAATAAAATACAAATATGGTAATCGTCTATTTACCTCATGAAGTTAACGATTTATGTGTGTGTTTTAGAAAATTTGCGAATGGAGACCCAATGAAAGAATCTTTTATATGGCACAGCCTACGTCTTGGAAATGAGAAGTTTCTAGGTTTAGGTATAGTAGATAGTCTATTTAATGTTGTATTACAACTGACCTTGGATTACACAAATAATGGGCGTGGTTCTACTCTTGAATGAAAAGGTACGCGTATTAATTTCCACTTTTAGAGTCGCTAATGATCAGAATTCACATTTAACTGACTCGGAAATATTATTTGATAAATATCAGTACCGAATGTATTCATGTTCTTACTGGACAATATGAACCCACAATGATGTGATTGCGGGTTTGCAAAACAGCAATAGCTATTATGGTAGACCGCTATTTTATATTTAAATCCTTGTGGAAGTGCTTGATTCATCAACTTCCAGTCCGGTGCATTAAGGTCGTCTTTTTACCAAATTCATAAATGTAGTACTGTCCTTATCTGTTGCTTCTTTCATGTAGTAATAGTGCTTAAAGGCGATGACTGGTTAATAATATTTATTAATTAATAAATCTCAAAATATAAATAAACCGGGATTAGCTATTCACTTATCGATTGCTTCGCATCATTTCATCTGAGATCAAAACCTTAGCATTACCTTTCAGTAATGAATCAACTCGCTTGACGCAATTCTTTATTAGTAATCATTCTTCCTTTAATGCTATATTCTACATAAGCCCCTTAAATGACGTATCCTGTTTATAATGATTATGGCATCGAAGACATATTAGTGCTTGTGCCCATAGATCTAAAAAAAGCCGTTCGTTTAAAGATGTGAATTAGAGAAAAAAACACTAGCGCTATGAGAATGTAAGCGGAGGTTCCAAATGTATTCATTCCGTTTGTAAATAGAGAATGAGAAAACAGTAAGCGCTATTACTTATGAGTATACTCTTCTTTTTATTTATTATATTTTAATCTTTTTCAATGTCAGCATATACTTGATTATTCTCGATTCTTTTAGGCTAAAAATGTGCGTGTATCGCTAGTTAGTGTGAGTTTAATTTCAATGATATCGCTATTCATTATGTATTACGTATCACAAAAAAGGATCTTGTATGTTACTCAGTGAATTTATAAGAAATTTGGCAAAGAAAGAAATAATCGAAATTTATAAAACAATCTTTCTTGATTTGAAATCTAAATTATCTATCTCCTTTGCTACGTACAGGCCAGTAGGACGTGTTTGCCAAATAATTCTAATTTGACTAATTCTGTACTGAAGTCAATACTAAAAAGATACAAAATTGCTCATTCCACCCACAGCAAATGGATCCTTTACCCATATATAGAATGATTGTGCATAAAATTCTTATTGATCTTAAGAATGTGTTTTTTTAAAAATCAAAATTGAATAACAAGTAATAATAAAAAATTGCTTTAATTATGTTACGTTGGAAATATCCAAATGAATTCAAAGACGTTAAACATTCAATGAGAAATATGAATATCCGGCGGATCTATTCATGCAAGTGAGCCCTTATGATCAATCTAGTCCGCCAATATTAGACACATTCTACATACACATAAGCTTTCACAGTCTAAATTTTATTGCTTCAGCCATCTATTAATTAAATATTCAACAAGTATAAACTATATGAATCTCCGATCATCTATATAAAACACACCGAAAGTACTCGTTAATATTAACCAATAGAACTGCCAATCGTAGAACCCAATCTCTATGAATTCCCACGACCCTGCTCACGCACCTCACCTGACGGAGTAGTCTATACGTATATGAGTGTCAAAGGCTCATTTTTTATGAATGATTATAAGTTATTAAGGTCGTGGAGTTGTTATCTGTATTGTAATTGCTTCTAATCAGTTTCATTATGTGTACACTTTGATATAGTCCAATTTCTCACTCCCAGTAACCAACGGAATCAACTCGAAACATACCATCGGTAAATCCCATATTATAAAATATCCGAAAAACAAGAAAAACTAAAAAGTAGCTAAAAATGGTCCTAATTAACATTTGCATATCATTAAGAGGTGTCAAATTACAAAATAATCAGCTAAATCTTCCAATGATTAATTATCCCTAAAGCTTACTTATCACTCACTAAAACGTAACACTTAGAAGCTCATTCAGCTAATGTCAACCAAAAAATAGGTTAATATGATTTAATCTATGTAAATAGCTTTTAATGTAAAAATGGTATTTTTTTTTTGTTTTCTAATTTCAATGATAAATAACTGGTACTAATGCTATATCAATATTATTAAATAATAATTAATCAATTAGTAGCATTCAAACACACTTAAAAACAAAAAAAAAAGTAACTCTAGAGAGTTATAAGGGTTTGCAAATATTCACGACAATAGTGCTAAAATATATTATTAAATACAACTATTATCGAATAAATATTATATATAAACAATAAAAAACGACTACATCCATTTTGCAATATATATATGGGAAAGGATTATTTCGTGACCAGCAAAATTTATCTCTTGAATTCGAAATATATTAAATTATGTACATCAGTAATATAACTACCCCTTTTTTAAAATAATAATTTTTGTTCATAATCTAAACAATAATTTATATTAATACTAAAATAATAAAAGAAATTTAAATGAAGTCGAAAAATATCAAATGCATATTTCTTTTTTTTGTGTTCATTAATGTTACTAATTTTTCTTCCATGTTTAATTAATAGCAATTTTCTTAAATACACTAATAAAGTTAATTAAAAATATAGAATCATATAAAATGTTAGCCATATTCCTAGTCAATAATAGTGATTTTTGAATACCAAGGAAACAAGAGAAGCAAGGCACACTTTAGAAATTAATTGAAGACAAATTAACAAAGAAACTAGCCATAATTTACAGAACGCTTGGAAAGGGTTAAACAAGGATTATAAGCCACAGTTAGTTTATAATCATTAATAGAGTGTAAACTCATTCAGTAGTAGAATTCATAAATTATAGAACTGGTGGAACATACAAATACTATTGAAAGCACATGGAGGCAAGATAAAATAATTATATTAATAAGATAAGCTCCTTCAACAAATCTAAATAAACACTATCCTAATAATCTAACCTAACCTATAACCTAACCCTTACCTAACCTAACCTAATTTAATACCTTAACAACTAACTAACAACCTAATAATTATTTAACGTAAACTAACACCTAACCTAACCTAGCTTAACTTAACCCAGCATAACATAACAAGCTAAGATGTTACTATATTTATTTTCATGGTAAAAATGAAAATTCCATTCAGCAGGGGAAGAAAAAAAGAAAATTGGAATTATTTTTTACAATATATAAATTGGACAGTATAATATCTATCAAAATTTAAAATGTTGAATTGATTTGGAAATTGTTAGATATCTATATCGATCTGTTTAAACTAAATTATACAAAGGCATTACTACCCCATTCTTAATATCAAATATTATACTATATATTATATAATATATAATTAGTAATATTATATTACTATAATATATAATATATTATATATATATACCTAATATATAATATATATATAATTATATATATTAATATACTATAATATATATCATTATATATAATAAAATAGTATATACTGAGTAATAACATTTTTATTAAACATCCTAAAAATAGCCCTAATCAAATATAGAAATGAATATAAAAATAATATATGAAAAAATGCTGGTCACGAATTTAGAGCTTTCCCAAATATATTAATATTATAATATATATATATATATATATATATATTATACTATATAAATATTATATATATATAGTATATATATATATTATATATATATATATATATAATATATATATATATATATTTATATTTAATAGTATATATATATATATATATTAAACAGGGGATGAGCAATAAAAATTATTGTACCTTATGTAAAGTTGGCAAAAACTAAGAATACATTATTATGATCGAATGGAAAGCAAAAATAGGATATAATATTTATTTATATTTTTATGTTATCTCTTGGAGACAAAAACTTGTTCAATTAAAAATGGCAATGACTTGAAATCTTCCTGGTTTAAACTGAGATTTTTTTGACATTTCCAAAAAATTTATTCTCTTATCTTGTAGTTAAATTATCTTTTTCATTAGATATTTATTATAAGTTAAATTAAAAGCTAAACAATACCATATGACTAAATGCAAATGCATGCTGGCTGTTGTTATGATGACAGGAACCGAAACTCACTTGAATAAGCGTATCCGCTCAAATTATGATCCTGTCTCGGAGGTGCCGTGTAACTTACTAATTATTAATATGTATATATGTTAAATATTTATACCAAAATGATTGTAGAAGTGTAGGGCTTAAATCTAAGTAAAAGTAAATTAGAATTGGCTTTAATTTAATGGAAAAAAAGTGAGAAAATACTTTAACTTAAAAACTCTTAAATGACAATTTTAAACTAGTTACATAGAATTTTACCGAGCTAAAGGAAAAACTTCCACCACAGGAAGTGTGTGTTTTCTAAAAAATAAATTTTTAAATTGCTCATTAAGATAAAAGGCATATAATAAGTCTATATATATATATATATATATATATATATTATAATAATAGTAGTATAAATATCTTAGGTCACATAATAGTGAAAATAAATATAATAATTACGAAATTATAAAGATATATTATATAATATATGGATCTATATTACGAGGCGGGCTGAACTGCTAACTACCGCGTCTCGACGCTCTGATTGATGCTGATTGCTAAGCAATCGGAACCGGGTTATAAAACATGTTCAAGACCCTGAACATATTATTCGTAAAGATTGAGGGTGTACAAAAGATTTGACACGAGAAAGGCTATAGTTATTGGTTTTTATTGTGTGCACTGATTGGAACTTATTAGAACGTTGAATCAGTTTTAACTTTGTGTTTAAATAGTCAGAACGTGTGGTAGTGAATTGAAACTTTCGGCAAAATGTGCAGGACCTTGGAAAAAAAATAATTTCGCTTCACCGTCTTGCTTGACTCAAGACGATGTCTTGTTTTTGATATCGCTCTCCAGGTGGCACTTAAGCAGACTTCGCACTCTTCCACACCACAAAAGTGAAATGTCGACTCCATGCTCATCGCTCTCTCTAGTAAAAGTTGGCTCGACCCACCATAGACTAGTGTAAAGCCAGCTGGTATCTCAAACATCGACTAGTCTCCCGCGTTTGGGTGCCAAACCTATATTCGGGCAAAGTCGACAATGTTGTAAACAGTCCGAAATTGTATTCCAGTATGCTTGCAATTTCAGGGAGTAACAGCGAAGCCGTATGTTCAAGCATAATTGCAGAATTTAAACATCAGACTTGAAAAACATTTTCTTCTCACATATAAGCAATGATATCTGCCCCCTATGCCCATTACTACTTCGTCTATTATGCACCTTGTAGTGATATGGTACTAGCTAAACTCTCTGAGAGTCCTAAGAAGTGAAATAAATCATGCACGCATTTTATTCTTGCCTCACTTAGAATCGAAAAACTTTAGTATCCGTCTGGGAGTCTGTCTTATTAGACGTGCGACGTTCAAATTCATTACACTAAATTTGTAACTGTACTTTACTTATGATAATCATCAGCGTGGTAACCCATCTACGTCAAAGAACAAAAAAAAAAAAAAAAGAGTCCTGTATTTCAGAATCCAAGCTCCACCCGACAAGACGTTAATAATACGAATGTCATCTAAACCCAACGATTGGCTAGTTAAAAGTCTATCGCTGAGGTTCAGAATTTTGGGATTGGAAGGCCTCGTCTATTCGACATCATCTCGAACAGAAGGCCACGACTGTTGAACACTCTCCATAATCCGTTCGCATTTAATTATATATTAACATCACTTATATCACACCACACTGCCAAATAATCGATTGGACTACGAAGAAGCTCAGTGTGTCTTTCACCAGAGACACAACTCATTAGACCATATGGCAATTCTAATCCTAATATTATTAGATAAATTACTAAGCACTTAAATGTAGAGAAACCTAATAACCTCTTTTCCACTTTCTGCGTTACTCAAATACGTAATGTTGCTCAGGAACAGTGTTGGATAATTTATATGAGTTTCACGCTTTCCTTTAATCCAAGTCTTTAATTCTCCAACTTTTTCATGTCATCTTACTTCCATTCAATAAAGCTAGGATCTACTTCGTCTAATGTTAGGCAGGTTTAGACTTGGAATATACCAGGGTTTTAAATCTCTAACTTACAATTTCTTATTGATCACATCACAAATTTGTAACGGTGTATGTGTAATAAGCACCTGACTCTTGACTGAGCACCAATAAGGGATTAGCATGAAGCAGCTTAATAGGATCCCATATATGGCGAGTCTTCTAACAATGGAATATTTTGAACAGTACAGCTCTAGAATACTTCTAGAGGACTTCAGTTTCGGATATACTTTCTTTATCCAGGATGCTTTAGAGTGCGTCACTACGTATGTCTACAGTTACAATTGTCTTTTATACTATCCATTCATCTGTTTTTCTACTAATTATAAATTGCGAGAAACGTTCGGCTATATTACTGAACCATACTCCAATATAATGTTATAGGACTCTCGCCCTTAGACCAGCTACTTAACATAACTCAACTTAATCCTCCGTTCGTGTCAAACATTTACCAACACATACTCATATTACACCATAGTTTACAATACGGTTGCAAAATAACCCAAGACAGTACTTCATAAACTCTACTTCCTATGAATGTGACACGATTTGTGTGGTACGCTATACAAAAAGTGATACAAAACATTACTAATAACTGTTAACGTCGACTCCCGCAATTTTCAGTTCTCTGTTCCTCTATAATTCTCCCTAATAGATAATATTAACTCTGTGTAGCTTTTACACCTCCATAAAATGAATCTTCTCTTGTTTTTGAGACACGGAGTATCAAAGCAGAGCTAAATATGGCTCTGGTTTCGACAAAACAATTACCCATGAAAAAGTACCGTCGGACGCTTCAGATCAGCGCCACATCTAAATAGCTCGACTACTTCGCACAATGACCGCTGGATCATTTTAGACCAGGTCAGCGTGAGAAGGCATCAGCGTCACTACAAGAGCAAGTGTATGCCAATGGTAGGTAGGTAACTTTTGAAAACTATATCACTTATTGCTTGTGGGGTAATTTCTGAGCGAGGGTAAAATATAACTAATAGTTATGTTTAGTTTAATCATACTTAACAGAGGTACTGCGGCATTCGCTCTCTCAATAAATTTATATATCTTTCTGACATACATCGACCCACAGTCAAATATATCAATCATATCTAGCTCTTTCGAAAGTGCATCGTCCACTTAAAAACAAAACATATCTTTCGATTTCCGATCGACCCCAACTTTAAAGCATAAAAGATCTTTTCTGATCTCCTCGGACATCCTGTGCAAGACTG
Organism: Trachelipus rathkii; assembly: GCA_015478945.1. Taxonomy (NCBI): domain Eukaryota; kingdom Metazoa; phylum Arthropoda; class Malacostraca; order Isopoda; family Trachelipodidae; genus Trachelipus; species Trachelipus rathkii. Next base: position 53,717 of record JABUQX010021033.1, on the reverse strand, counting down.
CAACAATTACATCAAAAATTTTCGCAAGCTCTAGACTCAGTCATTAGATGCCACTACTAAAGATACAACGAGCTTGAGCGCAGAGTAATTCAAAATTTTTTTTGTATATCCTATCAACTCATCTTTGTCTGCGTTATTTTGTATTAGAGAAATCGCATAATAAATTAAAATTATAAGATATAATTGAAAATTTGTAACAACAATGAACATTTAATCCCGAGGATATGCTATAGCGGTTTAAATATCCAGTACTCCGCTAACGCACACAATAAAAGATGCAGGTACGCCAAACATCTTAATCCATAGTACACTACAAATACTATATTTTTCCTCTACACAGTATTACCTACTTATGGAATATATCAAATCTCTATTACGGTAATTTAATTTATACAACTCACAATTATTCTTCTATTTTATTATAACACCAGCCCCTTACTCTACTAAATAATATACACAGCTTTTATACTTTCGGTTCAAATATATAAAATGCATCCTAAATTCAATATAATTCTTAAATTTAAATTAACAAACTCTTTTGCACGAGAAAGAAAATTGGATTTTATATTATATTATAATATATAAATATACCATTATGATAGTAACAAATAAGTTACATCAGATAAGATACTCCCTACTCTATTTAATACTATAGAGTATTCATTTTAAATGTATTATATTATAATGATTACTTATAATATTAGTACACAACTTATTCATAATCATATTAGTGACTAAATATATACCTTAATTCCATAAATGTCACTATTTATATGAGTACTATTATATGATAAATTTTTTATATTATATGTATTATATTCTTGTATTTTTATTACTGTTTATATAATTATATATATATTTCACTCTATAATATATCAATATATATACAGTATTGGTATTAATATATATATTTATAATTAATAGGTGTATGGTGACCATAGCCTAAAATGCACAAATACTTCAGATCACATTTAGTCACCCTCTATTAGACTACTATATGTATATAATATTTCTAATGTTAAGCTCGCGCAGTGCAAACTTTATTGGTCAGAAATTATTAGTATAATATTATATAATTATGAAAAATATAGAACATAAATTGCTACAATATACCCACATCTCATATCTTCTAAATTAACTCTACCATAATGATAATATTAAATCACAACTTAATCTCGATCTCTAATCTAAATGAATATTTCTTTAGCATTTCTCTACTATATTTATAATATATTGTACCCTACTATTGAATTAAAGGAATGTCAAGAAATTCCCATTTCAATATATATAGCCAAAGAGGTAAAAAGGAGTTTGGCAGTTTATTAAATCTATGAGATTTTTCAGACAAATTTCAAAGTTAAGTTGTTTAGAAAGTTATCGAGAAACTTACAGAATAAAGTGCTTTCAAAGATGCTTCTTGAATAGCAGTTCTCGAACGCTTTTCTTGCCGACGTTCCTCTGCCTCCGTGAATATAAAAAAACTTAGGTATCAGCTAAATCTCAAAGGTACATGCCCTCGTTTCTAGGGACCCAATAATAGCGAGAGAGAAATAGAGCCTGAGGATGAAGTGAGTGGTGGATCTTTATTACTCAATTTGTGGGGCTGATCTGCATCATCAATAAGTTGCTTGCAAGATAGAGACTCTAATATCTATCAGCATGAACAGAATTCCGATAATTAAATTTCTCTGGATGACTTCTTAGCTTTGTGTAGAGTTATTTCTGATGGGCTAAATTTTCTTCTGCATTCTTTATTCATATATTAGATGATATGAAACGAATTTGTCAATTGCTAGATAATTGCACCTTACTACGTTTCTACTTTGTTGAAATAGATAAGCTCTTGAATAGATGTGGACTAAGGCTTCTTCAAAATGAGCTTAATGTTGAATTGAAGTTTCAATGCTGTACTTTTTTGCTTTTATTTTCTTTGTTTCTTTGAGCTGGTTGACAGTCTTGTTGTTTCCAACAGTCTTCTTGTTTTGCTTCGCAGTATCTTCATTAAGTTATCACTATTTTTTTTTACTTATATTTGGGCCTTTCTTGGATATTAGCCTTTATTCTATTTTCAAGTCCTTATGTCGCCCCACCTTCCTTGGTGTTCTGATTCTCACGTCGCAGCAATGTCTCTGATGTTGCAATACAATTTTTTTTTTGGTTCTTTTCTTACATATCTAATATTTTGGGTCATTTCTTTTTTCGTAATTCCATACGTTGATGCTTCATATAGTAATGAATTTTCTTGGATTTTCCTTTTTGTATTTTATATTATTATTATTATTTATTGTTTCTTTCATATTTTTTAGATATTAAAATAAAACATATTCCCCCTTTACGTAAGAATATTAAATTTTTTGGTATCGTCCCCTATTTGAAGGTTCTGATTCTGTTATCTTCTTGCTGTAATCCTGCCAGTTTACTGAAAATGGTCAAGATTATTTTTATGGTTCTTATGCGAAGTACTGTTAATATTTTATATAAGTTACTTGTCAACCAATGTATTTATTCTTCACATCTACTATTCTCACTCTTTTTGAGTCATCTTTGTAAACCTTTACTTACTTTTCCTAAATTCCACCAAATTTTCTTGGTTTTGAAGTATCTAATAAAAGAACTAAATCTTCCACTTGGTGTATTCTTTTTTTGCTAACCATTTACTTCTTTTTTTGCCATAAAGGGACATATTCTTTGATCCATCTTTTCAAAACAAATCCGTTCTTACTGAACTTGTTTCATCTTTTTATTTGCAACATGTCTTTGTCCTGAAATAATCCTGGAGGAAAAGTCTATAGTTTACCTTAATGAGTTATTTAGATGATGTGGTGTCAAGCTTTCTAAGTTTTCTAATTTCATTTGAAAATTCTTTTATTGTTTTAATTTTTTTTAAAGAAATATAGTTCACGGAACAAAGTGTTCAAGTTATCATCTTCAGCCTTATTGGCTGTTCTGAGAGTGAAGCATGTAATATATTTCTTACAGTTCTAAGGTTTTTCGTTTCAAATGACCTCCCTTGTATGAGAACTTTTGGTTGGAACTATCTACTGTATTCTTTTGCTTCATAAACTTTATTTTTTTCTTTGCTTATGTATTAAACTTTTGTCAATACTTGTCCTTTTAATTCTTTGTTAGCTTTCACAAAAATTCAACCATTAATCTGATCGGATCATTTCAACATTTGCCTGCTGCGGGCTTATAAAAATGTTCTTAGAGCATTATCTTGCATCAGTAGCTAATGAAGTATAGCATTTCTAAATGTTATGTTGCCTCTGACACTAAACAATTTTGAGAATATTAATCCTATATCTGTTGTGTGTTCTCTTACGTTTCCCTTCTCTCTCCTTACTACAAGAAACAGGGCCCAATAGGCATTCTTATGACCAAACTTGTAAATGGTGGTAACAATCACTTAGTAATTCTATCTTTCGGCAAATCTCCCATCAACTGCTGAGTTGGCCTTTTATGGAGCTTTCTGCATATAATGCAATCTTTTAGGATCTTCTTGTTACTTCTACTTGCTCCCAATGATATAGTACTTTTCTCTTAAAGCATTCTAAAACTGTTGTTTTCCTAATGTCCATTGATTCTATGGAATGTCTCATTATTAACATCTTGTAAACATGGACGATTTTGCAATTGATAATTGGATGTTTAAAAATCATATGATACATCATTCAGATTTATTCATTCTCCCACCCTACTCTTAATATTCCTCATTATTCATCTTAAATTGTAAAGGAATTTTGCCAAAAATGTGCCTTTCTGGCAAGGCTTCTTTCTTTTTATTTTGTATTTTTATAATGATAATTCTTTATTTTTGTACATATTTGTAAATAGCCTTTTCTTGCATTTACTTAATTCTTGTGATTTGTCATTGCACCTTATTTCCAGGTTTTTTTGGTAAGATTTTCTTTAACTCTTTAAAATATCCATCTACTTTTGTGTTTTATTGTGCATTCCAATCTGACACTGAATGGTAGCAGCTTGTCTGAGCTTCTGTGTACTTGCTATGGGGCCATTTCTGTGTGTTACTTTTCTTATATTTCATCATTTTCATTTGAAGTTGATATTATTTTCTTTATTTTTGCTTCAGGCCATTGAGCTTTTGTCTTTGATACTCAAAACTTTCTGGACCAGTCTCCATCATTTATTGTTCGAATAAAATTATTAACAGATATCCTTTACTTTGCTATATTCGCGAATATTTAGCTTACCTTTACATAATTCCATTTTGGCTCTTGTTTATGGACGTGATCTAATATTATTAACTCTATTATGTACAAATAGAAAAGAATTTTTTGATGTCATTTTTTAATAGTATTGTAATACCATTTCACTATCTATCCAAAATACTCTTTGTTTATTTTCATTTCTAATATATTTTTTAAAATCTTGATGTATGTTAACAGCGGAATTTGGCTGTCATCAGGATTCTATTTCTATGGTACTTATTAACATCAGATTTTTATATTAAATGTAAATCAATCTTTGTTTTGCAAATGACATTGTACCGATTGCTATTCCATTATTCTCTCCAATGAACCTTCTATATGCTACTGCAGCATATGCCAATTTGAGAACCATTCTTGAAAATATGTAAGTTTTCACTTTATATACTTTAGGACACATTTGGCATTATATGGCCTTATCTTGAAATCATTTAGCTTTTTGATTAACATCATTTAACCATTTTATGTAAAATTTTTTTATATCTGATGAGACTTTCATCGTCCAGGTTAACTATTTCTACGCATAAATTTTGAAAATCTTTTTAGCTACTAGTAGCACTGGACTAATAAATCCTTAGTGGATCATATATGGAAAAATGCAACTGGATGCTTCTTTTTGTCAATTTCTTATTTTGTTTATATCTACCCTAGCTTTCATTAAATCTATTTCTGGGTCCCAACTTAAGCCTAATACTTTTTGTAACGGTAATTTATGTCATAGGAATAGGTTATTTCTTTTAAATAATCTACAATTTAAGTTCTTGTTTTCAATATTTCTAAAAAGTTTCTTTTGAATTATAGCGTACTTTTGATGCAGATTAAAAACCACTATTTTTAAAAATCTCTTTAACTTCTTTATAAACTGCTTCACGGCCTCATTTTCTGATTTCACAGACTTTAAACCATCATCAACATAGAAATTTCTACGGTATGGTATCTTTGGCTAGATTACTGAATTTTCTGCTTCACATTACATTGTAGTTTTGTTTCAGAAAACATCAATTTGCTATTGAAGGAGAGCTCCACACTTCCAAATATATGAACTATAACCCTGTTATCTTCTGGAGTTTTATATGCTAAATTACTATTTGAAACCATAAGAGAAGCGCTTGAATAATCTTTTTATTTTGTCAAGTACCTGATTGAATAAAACATCTTCTCTAAGTATTGCTATAAAAGCATATTTCTCTTTGTCTGAACCTTAAAAGGAATGCCTGTAGGTTAGAAATATAGTTGGCCCTGTGAAATGTAAACTATATTTATATAAAGATAATTACCATTATTTATGGCAAAGCTGCATTTAAATACTGACTCGTAATTTTTTCTTTTTTGGATGAGATTATTTTTGTGATGAGTCAAATTGAATCTGTCATTGTTTAATAGTTCATTGTTGCTCAACTTTTTCTGCAAAATTAGTTTTAACATTTCCATTTATGCTATCAACATATACTGTACAAAATATCTGGTCTGTAAAAATTTCACTTTTTAATGAGAACGTCTTGCTTAATGCTGACTTTTTATGTTCATTAGGAAAATGCTGAATTTGTTTTTTTAAATGTAAACCAACTTGAAATTTACCTGGGGCTGTTCTGTGTAAATGTATTTTCAACCTTATTTTTCCACCTTTGATCTTCACCACTGTCACATACTTGCTCAGGATTCTTTTCAGCAAACTCTCTTGAGCAATATTTTTCAGAGCTAAATTTATCATCTTGCTTGTTGTATTTGCGGTCTTTATGACATCTTAAACTCCATTGGAAAGCTGGATATACCACTGTTTTTAGCAACCTCTGTAAATGCTCCATGAAATGAATAACTTAATGCAAAGGGATAGTTTTTAATGGCGCTTCCACTACTTCAATGTTCGGTTTTTAACAAGTTTTACTTGATTCCATTCCTATTAATAAATCCATTTTGGATTCTATGAATTGAATAGGCACATCACCCAAATGATCAAATCCATTTTATATCTTTGATAGATGGACTTATCTTCCAAGTTTTTAAAGGTGCCTTATTTTCATTGTGCGGTATATTTGAATTATAGGTTCACTATATTCCTCATCTCAATATCATAAATTTTCATAGATTATTTTAAATTTATGTCTTTATGTCTTTTTATGTCGCCATACATAGTAGTTATATCATATCTTTCGTGAGGTTTCATTATATTGACATTTATCCGTAGCTTTCAGCTAAATTTAAATCTCATAAAACATGCTGATTGAATAGTATCTAACCCATGTATGTCAGAATCACTTTATCTGTTACCTTTTAAGCTTTAAATTTTAACGGGGACAGCAGTGGTTTAAATAGCTTTTTAATTACTTACTTTTGTCTGAAAGGTTTTTTGTTCATCTACTCCTGATTTAGTTTACTCTACTTTCTTATGTCTTTATTTCTAAATTCACAGTCTTTAATTTGATGGTCATTTTTGCCACATCTTGCTACTTTGGCCACATCTTTCCTATGCAGAAATGTTTACATGTTTCTTATTACATACTTTCACATTTTTTTCTGTCTTTTTACAATTACTACTAAAATGATTTGTTCTGAGACACTTAAAGCATAATTTTATGGTCTTTAATGATCTGTTTTATTTCATCTTGGCTTTGTTTTTCTTGAATTTTATCTTTTAAGTTATTACTATGATTGCCTTTTTTACAAAAATTGCAAAACTGCGATTATTTATTATTATTATTACTACTACTCTTATTTTTATTACCATTACCATAATTCTTTTTTTGTCATTTATTATCATTCCATTTATTATTTATAGTGTTATTTTCTATGGTCATTATATTTCTCCTTCTGTTATAAAGTGACTTACTTTTTCCTTGTAATTTGGCTTGTTTGGTTTTGTATATATGCCAATTTCTACCGAACAGTGGTGTGTTTCATGATTCTTCGCTTCTTTTTCAAAACAATTTTGAATAAATTATAAAATTTACTCTTTTTATTTTTCTTCATACATACTATTCACTTTATTTCTCCACCTTTCACGCTGCTTTGTAGGAAGTATTGTAACAATATTTCCCTAAATAGCAGAAATTGGTTTCAATTCATTCAATGGAGTATTATTTTCCATTGCATTATTGATAGCATGCTAAAAACATATATGAAAAAAACTGCCATTGGCTTCATCACTATCTTCTTTCTTAATTTCATTCCAGTCTATCTAGCCTTTTTTAGTAATGTATCTAGCAATAACATTGTGTTACATTTCCATTAATGCTTTCTCCTGCAGTTTTTCTACTGCCTTTTTTAACTATATTTTCATCCAAATCATACTAACTTCTTCTATGTTTTTCTGCTTTACTTCTGTAGACTTAATTAAAATAAAAAAGCTTATGCATCCACAAGTCCCAAAATTTCATACTATATAGTTTTTAATAAACTAGGATAATGAGTCTTTAAATTTAGTTCGGATCTATTTTCCAACAGTAGAATTATTTCAGGTCACAATGTCTGGAAGGTGGATTATTAATAGGCTACTACTACTTCTAAGCTTTTTTAAATCTCCACTTAATTTATCGATTCCTGAATAGAATTTTCGGCTTTTCTTTTTATTAATAATGGAAAAAAGTTTGTTGTAGTTTGATTTAACACATCAAATCTCTCCTTTTATGAAGATTGGTCTTCTAAGTTTTGTTTCAATTTTTATAAGATTCTTCTGAAATTTTTTAGTATTAAATCCCTGTTCGGTACAAATTAATATTTGTTGTTGAGAGAGATGATCTGAGTTAAACCACTCTCATTTACATTTTCCAATTTAGTTTAATAAGGGATTTCTATGCTTTGTTAATGGTTAAATCTTATTATTATCTCTTTTTCTATTTTACTCGAATAGCAACGCCGAATGATTGTGGCTATTGTCCTCTCTTCTCAATTTGGAGAGCTAGCTGCAACTTTTGCTTTTATTCTAATCATTATCTATAGAAAATTCATACCATTACCTTTTGTAACTAGTAGGACATGATCAGTATGTGAAACCTAAAAAAATCCCATATCGTTAGTTTTCATTATATGTGTAACATACATATATTATTTTTCTAATGTCATCACTTTTAACTTTATTATTAATAATATTTCAGCCTCCTGTTACTATATGTAACTGTCTCAAGCCATGCTGCTGTTTAATTTATTTCTGACTATCTAGAAAAGATTCTGATCTTATTTTATTTCTACAAATCTAGCTCAAGATAATATAGTTATGAGTATGCATCTGTCGTACTAACATTATGTAGATCTAACTATGTTTCTACAGATTGTCTTCAATCCGTTAGATATTTGAGTAAATCATAGTCCCAATCCATACAGTTTATATATAGTTTAAACAAAGTTTAAATACTAAACTCGATGTCAATTATAAAGATTTACCTACTTTAAATTTAAATATTAATTTTTAAAAGTATACTCGCAAGTTTTGCTCTATATATTTTCCACTGGCTGATGCTCTCTTATAAAACTCCTTCTAGTTGATATTCATTCCGATATTTTCTAGTCTCTGAATAGATCGGATGAATGATGAACGACTCTCATATTTTTTGTGTAATTTTGATTATTAAAATGATATAATTTATTAATACATAGAAAATATAATTAATAAATTAATTTTAAAATAACTATATACTATTGTATCACAAAATGTCACTCTATTCATTAAACATATTAATGAGAGAATTATTATTTAATAGAAATTGCTCTTCTACGTAACAGATTATTCAGTTTGGTAATTATTTTAAAATACAATGTTACCATGTTCTAATTTTAGATAGTGTGCAGTATTGTCTATATAACCCCTAATTTCTATATTTAATAAATTTTATTTTTATACTGCTTAATAATTATATTATATATATATTTTTTATTTTTATTATTCTAACTAATTTAATACATATCCATAACAGTATGTTTTATATACTATAATTTGATCAAATCGTGTATATTAAAACATTTCTATGTTCTTTACTTTAGATAGAGGAAAATCTTGATCAATTATTCTCATCACAATCTGATTAGTGTCATGATCTATAATGTAGTTTCTTATTTCATCAATACATTATTATATATATGAAAGAAATAATTTTTATCTACTCTCGAATCGATTTTCCACAAAGTCTATATTTCAAGGAGGTGATAACCCTGATACTAACTAAAGTAGCGATTGCGCTCAATCTCTCTCTGATCACTCAGATAGAATGAAGTGTATGTATTCTCACATCGTTAGATGATATCGCAAACAAGGTTTCTTAAAATAATATTTAAAATAAGTTATTTAACAAACATGCTATTAAATAATTATAATTATACTAGTTACAAATACTACCCACGACTACCAAAAATACTCACTTTTCCTACTGTTGTTATATTACATAAATTTATCCATTAAACTGTTCTCCATATATCTTTGCATTATGATAATGATATCATCTCGCTAATAAATTAATTTGTAATTTCAATTCTTTATACAGTTTGGGAATACCGTACAAATAGGGAAGGGTTGTATTTTTTCCCCAAATCTTCTCTCATTAATGCTCTATTTTTGCTTTAACTCTCTTTTTATATGTCTGTCTATCGATCGTAATAAGATGATGCTCTATTTTAAAAGTATTAAAATACATATGTCATGATATAATAATAAGGCTATGCACAGAGCCATTTAACGAATATTTCGTTCCTTTTTAAAATACCTATAAAAGATATACTTGACCTGGCTAATTACTGTATTGTTTATTTGGATTTCTAGAACTGTACTTACCTAATATATTGTTTATTCTGTTCGTAAAAAGGAAACAGTAATTAATCATATAAGATTGTTATTCACTATTATCTTAGGTTATCCTGTCGCTTAGTCACGGTATCTATATACTTAATATTAAAATTTCTTCTAAATTTTAGATTGTTCCAGCTTTATATGTAGAGATTTTCTTTTAATTGTTCTAAATATTTCTTTCTTCATGTGTAAATGATTTATCTCAAGTAAATGATTACTTTGAAGTATTTCAGAATGTTTACATACTTTTGCTATTACAGTTAATTATTTCTTCTTTGCTGAAATTATTATAAGCTCTTGAACATTAGATTAGTACTTAATGATGCTTATTACTTTATATAAATGGCTTAATGTTTTAGAATTTGATATTACTCAATAATGCTGTACTTTGCTTTTATATTTTCTTTGATTTTAACTTTAGCAAGTTGACAGTCTTAGTTGTTCTAACAGTATACCTGGTTTATGTGCTTTTTTGGCATTATATCTATCATATATATATATATTAATACTATTTCTTGACTTATTTTATTGTGACTTTCTTTATAGTACTATTAGATATAACTTATTATATTTGCAATGTACCCAAAAAATATAATATTCAATATATAATTTCGCTCCAAGATCTTCTCAGCGCATTTTTCTCTGTTATAAATTCCATATTTTATCCCTTCGTACTCCATATCTAATATTTGGGTCATTATTTGTTATAATCAAAGTGATGCTCATAACTATATAATAGTATATATGAATTTTTACTTTAGTGAGATTTTCACTTATTTTTATTTTTTATTATATTATTATCATTACTATTATTTGTCAGAAATTTTAATTGGATAAAATATTAACATATATAATATATATATTATATTAATTAATATATACATCTTTAACTATTTAATTATATATTTTATATATATAGATATAATATATATATAATATACTAATGTAGAAATATAATTAAATTATATATATATATTTAAATATATTTATATATTACTATTAATTTATTATAATTTTTATTTATTTTTATAAATAATATATATATATAATATATATATTATATTTAAAATATATATTATATATTTATATATTATATATATATATAAGATATATAATATATATATAGTATATATTATTTATATATATTAATTAATACTATATATATAATATCATATTGACAATTCAGTACGATCTTTTTATTACCTTGTAATCATTACATATTTTATTTGTTGAGGAATAATATAGATCAATGTATGATATAATATATTTCCTTTCTATTGAGAGAGGCGATATAAGCAAAAATGTACTAGTTACTGCCCAAGAAAGAAAAAGTGTGCGTTCAACATACACCGGAAACAGATGTATAATATGTGTATCATAGTTATTTGACGGTAAGTTACGTAAAGGGTTAAATTCGTAGGCATCATACCGATATATGCTCTCGGTAGTAAGGTAAGTAATATACCCCTTAAGTAAAGCTCGATAAGTAAAGTAAGTAAGTAAGTGCTAAGTACGTAAGTTATTATAAGTAAGGATTATCCTTAACCCAGTGATGCGTGAGTTTATAATAAATCGTGCGATATCCCTCCTGTGGGATATCATCCCGTCTTAAAGTCAGTTGCATCACTGCTTGGTTCTCTTTACGCTAACTCTGTGCTGTTTTCCGAAAACACCTCTACAAATATATAACTACTCTATTGCTGCAACTCTTTGTGCGTGTCTCGATCCTATGACGTCATAGAGGCTAATTTCTATATTGCCATATCAGACATTTACTATCTTTTTACACTGCGATTGAATATTCCTGTTCTTACCTCGGCTACTTCCTCAGCCGCATCTCACCATATACAGGGTATGTTAACATTAGCATTAGCTTAACCAACCGACTATCACTTATCCATTCCAGGAACGCCGAGAACTACTAACATTATACGTAATACACTATCTCATGTTTATTCTTACTCTATTAGCTTGTTTCTTATACACCACAACTAAACTTCTCCAAACACTTTCATCCTCATCTTTATCTCAATTTTCTTTTTTCTAAACACCTAACACGCTCTTAAAATTGTCACTCTCTTGCTCCTCCTCGCTCTTAAATAACTACCTATTCTCACCATCAATTATAGGAATAAAACATTCTCATAGTCACTCAGATCTTAGTCACTTTGCATTCATTAAATAAGATATAATAGAAAATACGCTATACAGCCAGATAGCTAAAGAATTTCTACCATCTTACAAGCACACTATAACCGTTACTTCCGAGCTCTTACTCCCTTCCGTTTCCAGAATTCCTTTGTTTATAAGATCTGTCAACATATAGCCAAAATTAATAACTGAATAATACTTGTTCCAAGTGCTCACCAATTCAATAATGATTATCATAGTCGGACTTCCTCACTCACTATTATCATTACAGTATTACTCTTATTTATTACATATTCACTTCAAACCTATCCTATTATTACAAACTAACATTGCCTAAACCCTTATCTTATACTCAAATTACCTTCTCAAATCTTTTTTCCATGATCTCAACCAAACTAAAAAACCAAATCATCACCGTGCAATAAGCAGGGCATCATCCCCACTCTATCTCCATTCTATCCTATTCAATCTTAACACCTTCCTTTCTTACCCTCATTACCACCTCTATTTCTTTCATCACTATATATATATACTAAATATATGAGATATCCAAACCTAATATAGACGAATATAGCTGTATACGGAGACGAGAAAAACATAGCTGCGCTCCACTCGCTCATCTTTGAGGAATAATTTGAACATTACAAATACTTCTCTCCACGTCTCTTACTCTTAAAGTTACTTCTTAGTGCTTTTGTGATTTAACTTTAGATTTTTCTAGAGCTTCCCAAAATTCAGATTTCCTTTCATCTCAAAAGCTTATAAATAATGTAAAGAAGTCTACTAGCATGCCTACTAGCCCAAATGACAAAGACAAAGGGTTAGATTGTTTGAGTAGATCTGATAACCATGATTTTGGAAGCCCTCAAAGTTTGTGCTCTCCCCTGCCACCTAATGAGAATGGTGCTTGTAGTTCCTTTATTTATCCTCCCTCTACTACTTTAGTAAGAATTTCAAAATCAGAGGATTATCTACAACATCAGAAAGATAATATGAGTTCTGTTAACATAGAACTTGATGATGATGTAACTTCTTCCTTAAATACATTGCTAGACACAAGAGATGATGATCCTTATCCTGTTTGCTCATCCGGTGCTGCTGTTAACTCGTGTGCATTAAATAACATTATTAACAATGATGAAGTAGAATCTGTCTTAACAGTTCGGTCTACAAATGCTCCTCTTACCTCATCCTCTCCTCCAGATAGTATAGGACACTCTAGTCACGATTCTGATAGTCCACTAATACATTCACTTACACCCGTTTCCCCTCAGTCCCCTACTTCATCTATGCAATATTCTTGTAGTGGTATGTATAACAAGATGTGCAGTGCTCGTGATTCTTTGGGTAGCTCTAACCTACCTTAACTACGTCTTCTATAAAGTAAAAAATGTTGCTGTTTCTATTATTATACAGCTCATAAGCTTAATTTATGACCCACTTGATTACAGATTTTAGTACTCATGATATAGCTATAGTAATTTGGGAATAGACACTTAACATATAATACGCAACATTTTAAGTACCTACTAACCATAATCAAATTGTTAATGGTTTTTAGTGATATAAATAATAATAATACTTAATATTATATTATTATAGTTAGTTTCATTATCAATGAATGTTACATATCAGCTTTATAACTATGAAATTTAGGAGATTTTAAAAAATGAGAATATGTAAAGGTACGACGGTTCAAAAAAAATTTGATGAAAATTAATAATACAATTATTAATTTTAGAGGAACAGTGAAAAAATTTAATAAAAGAAGATTAACAATTCTTCTCATAGGAAACTCTCGTTAACTCGGATAGAGAAGCTGCCTTGTGAATGTAGGGTAGATACTTATCATGATAGGACCTATACCTACTAAACAACTCCTCAATTAACCGTATTCAATACTTCCTTGAATCAGGCTGCACGCTTATCATTTTTATCATCTTAGAAACCGCTTGGCTTTATATCAAACAGCTAGTGAGAATCTGAGAATGAATATTACTTTAATGCCTTTCAGAAAAGAGTGATAAGTAGAAGAGTAGCTTGACGGTCACAGATGCCAATAAAACGAACGCCACTTAAGTGTAGCCACTAATCGCTCACTCCAATATGAGATTGGAAGATGATAGTAGAATTTTGAGTCTCCTTCACAAGACTTCAATTATAGCCCAAAGGCCCGTTGATTAAATTTTACCTTCAGACAGTCCTCAGCCTTGCCAAAATAGACTGCTTTTGGCCTTTTAGATGGTTTAAGAAATTTCAGATTGTTTTCTAGGCATCTCTCTAAAAAGTAAGTATTTTATACAATAAACATCAATGTTATAATATTGTTTATATATATATCTTATTATTTAATATAATATATTATATTAACTATAATATATTTAATTATATATTTAATATATATATATAATATATATTATATATATATTATAATTATATATAATTATAATATATATATATATTTATTTTATATATACTATTAATTAATATTATTATTATATATTAATATATTAATTTAAATATCATTACTAATATATACTAATATAATAATTATATATATATAATATATATATTATATATATATATTATATATAATATATATTATATATTAGTATATAGTTTTTATATTATATATTATATATATTATATTATTACGATTATTTACTTAGTAATATATATAGGGATTTAAGGATCTATATATATTGGAGTAATATGGATGGAGGATAATTTGTATGATAGTGGTGGGAGAAGATATATATCTTATCATATACGAGATAATCCATAGTATCTATATGATCGTTGGTGTATAGGTACTGAGATCGCGTATTCAAGTGAATTATAGGTAGTATCATTTCGATTAAGAGATAGTTTCTGAAGGGAGGAGTAGTAGATTATAGAAGTTGTGATATAGGTAGATTATTAAATTTAAATTCAGTATAGGGGATTGTTAGGATGGAGGATCTTATCTTGAGCGAACTCTATTTATTGATTGGTTGTTTCTCTGATGTAAATTAAGTATGATCAGTTGACGCTTGGAGCATTTGGGTTATTAGATTTGAGAGATATGATGTGAAGCGCAATATGTTTGTTAAGTATGTGTCTTAATCATTAAGAGATAGAGGTATAAGTTTATTAAGCGTGTGGCAAGAGTAGTATAGGATTATTTAGTATGTCAAGGAGCGCTCGCGGTAGTGTAAGGGACGAGTGATATTGGAACAAGTTGATGATCGAGTTCAAGATACTGGCGGGCAAGAATTTGGAAGGTAAGCAATTGGTTGAGGTTAGTGGCTAAAGGAGTCTGAGTGGATTGTGCTGAAAGTAGCGAACGCTTAGTTTAAGTGTGGGGAATGATTGAAGGACGATTGAAAAAGCGAGTTATAAAAGGTTTAAAAAAGAAGCATGATTGAATGTAACTAAAAGCCAATTATGATGAAGATTAAGAAAGAAAGATGCTTGGAATTTATATAAGGAGGAAAAAAGAAATATAAAAAAGGTGTCCTTAGGAGAAAAAAGAAGGTAAATGAACAGTTTGAAGGAGGATGAATGAGGAACATACAAGGAAATAGAAGCTCTTCTGGAAGGAAGCGCGAAAATGGGTATAAGATATGAGAATATGTATTGTTGGGTATACTGGCTTAGCTGTCTTGGTAAATTATTTATGAGGGATATTGGTTGCTTTTTTTGTATATCTGTAATTTGTAATTTATTGTGAATTGGCAGAGGTGTACGTCGTGTGAAAAGAACTAGCTATCGAAAATATCTTGCACATAATGGTAATTCGGTTTTCTTGTCATAGTTTTTGATTACTATGTATAATGACTGGAGAGTTATTAGCTGGGGAATGTGTGCGGATTTGATGTTGTGGTCAAGTAAGTGATATATGAGTATTTTGGGAGATGAGGTTATTAGTTAAGGAGGAGGTAATGTGGTAGGGTGAAGAAATAAGTTGATAAGATGGTAATTATCTGCAAGGTTATAAGATGAATAATTACTTATAGATGAAATGATCATTAGAGCGGAGGCGAATGGTTGTATTTATAGACTATTGGATTTGAAGAAAGTTGTGTAATTAAAGCGATTTTATGGATGGGTATATAGTTCATAGGGTTGGTAGAGAAGCGGTAATTGTAACTCATTAACTTGTAATAAGGTGTAAAGAGAGAATCAGGTGAGAACTGTTAGAATTTATAGGGGATTAGTTTAAATTGAGTGGTTGTATGAAGGAAGTGTTATTATATATATGTCTGGTATTATTTGGTTGATAAAAGAGTGCGTCGATGATGACTGAAGGAACTGATTGGTTGAAAGAAACATAGGTGCGTTAGTTAAGAGTGGTAAGAGGATTGTGGATCAAATTCATTTAAACATTGAAAACATTAATTTATATATATATTACAAATGTATTGAAGAAATGAGGGAGAAGAAAGAATAAATTATATTAGGTAGAAAATATATCAAAAGGAAACCTATTTAATTTTGATTATAATTAGGGAATAATACGTTTAGGCAGGTGTAATAGTGAATTATTATATATGGTGTTGTGGTAGGTTCTTGACTCTGAATGGAATCAAAAGTATGTATGACGAGTGATAGGCGTGTGTATAAGATAAAAAATGGTGTCAATATGGTTGATTTGGTATTAAGGTATTAATAGCAGTGAGTAAGCAGGGTTGTGGTTATGTCTCGCTTGTTTATTCAATTTGTATATTGGATTTGTGGGTTAATGAAAAGAATTTAGAGGTGGGATGGCGGTAATGTAGGATGTTATAGAATAGAGTGGATTGTAATGGTTAGATTGAGTGAAAAGGGTGCCTTCTACCTATTTATAATGCGGATGATTATATATTTGTCATCTGTGTGGGGATGCGAATCTGAAGAGAGTTTATGAAGAGGATTATGATAGAGAGATTTGTTAGCAAAGGTTGTAAGGTTGATAAGGAGGGCTTTGAAATAGTATAAACGTGATAAGAGTAAAGGTTATGGTTGTGAGTGAGGTACATAGTCATTGACATGCAAGTTAGATTTATGGTGAGTAACAGTAGAACAAGTGTCTGAGTATTTAGGATATTTAAAGGGTATAATGTTGGATATATGAAGGGAACTAGTGACGTATTGACAGAGATGTAGTAGGTTATTAATCGTTGTGAAATAGGCAGTGAATAAAGTGGCTGGTGCAACTTAAATTTTCGTTGGATGGAATGCAAAGGTTAACTAGTCTTGAGTGTTGCTACGGGTAACTTATCATGAGGGTATGTTGTTTACCTGCTGATTAATTTGTTATGGTTAAGATGAGACTTTCATTGAGTCTGGATAATAAGATAGTTATAGATCTATAAGTCATATGTATTACAGAAATGGATCAATCTATAAGGGGATGTTGGCTTAAGGTTATATATATTTATTTGTGGGGGGGGTTTGGGGGTGGGGAATTTAAAGAAATAAAAAAGAAAATTTGGGAGGAAGAACGAAGTAGGAAAGAAGAAAGACATTTGCATAGTAGAGGAGGGGGAACAATGAACGTATATCAGAGATGTTTGTTGTGTGGTGGTGGAATGTTTAGAGGTATAATGAGTAGAATAAATGGAAAGTAATGGATGACGTTTGGTCATGGAGTGGAATTAGGATAGATTGATAAGATAGTGGGTTATGGTTTGTTAATGGAGCGAGGTTATATTAGTGGTGAGTGTAGGTATAGGTGGGAATCGAGGACCTTATGGGGCATGGGACCGGAGGAGAAAGTGGGAATGAGTGGCGGTGACGAGAGGGTCTGAAGGAAGAGAAGGATGTAGGAAGTGATTGCAGAGGCGAGGAATATGAGATGCATGCACTATGTGTAGAGGTTAATATTGAGTCGGGGTTC
This sequence comes from Trachelipus rathkii, assembly GCA_015478945.1. NCBI lineage: Eukaryota > Metazoa > Arthropoda > Malacostraca > Isopoda > Trachelipodidae > Trachelipus > Trachelipus rathkii. Next base: position 35,707 of record JABUQX010021033.1, on the reverse strand, counting down.
ATAGTAATAGGGGCTGAGCTGGTTGTGGCCAGGCCATTGGGCCAGGTGGAATTAGATACCTTCTTCTGTTCTGACGATTTTACATAAAGTGATTGGGTTATCTCGTCTGTAGTCACCATTCTTGTGTCGTGCTTAACAGGTGATGCGCTATTTTTCTGATATTAGTGACACGAGCTCTCACGGAGGATTAATGGCGACTAGGTGAGTGCGGGCGTAAGGCTGGGCTTCAGTCTTTAATCACGTTTGTTCATGTTCTCTACTACTTCGCGGTTTCTTTCCGATGCTCCTTTTGTACTAGCACGTATAACGGCTATCGTCCCAAATCGGTATGGGGCAATAGAGGAAGGTTGAAGAATAGAAAGAAAGAAATATATCATATTTCAATATTAGAATTAATAATAAGTGTTAAATATATAGGTAATTGACTTTTTGGCATACTCATAATACTATCATATATAATATATATATATATATATATATATATAGTAGTATCATATATATATATATCTTAATATATATCTAATATATATATATATATATATATATATATTATTTTTATTATTAATATTTATTATTATTATTATTATTATATTATTATTATTATTATCTATTATTATTATTATCTTCCTTCTTCCTCACCACAGACTGGGGGTAAGGTGCGCATGTATATGCATCAGAAAAGAAAAGTAGTAGAAGAATATGGACACAAGTCAGAGAAAGCCCAGCCTTACTACCCCCTTTATATGACCATTATGGTGAGAATCTCATCGCAAGTCAGAAAATCCACCCTAGAGCTTCACAGGGACTGCGATGAACCCTTACTATGGCATCTTGTCAATGTATGGTTCTTCATCCTTTGGCCCTGGTGGGCCACAACCAATACCCCTTCCACAAAAACCCGCCACTCATTCCTAACTCCTATTAATGCACCTTTCTTCTGCTGCCTCGGCCAAACTCGGCATTTCCCTCTTCCTCCAGGTATTCCGCTTTACTGAACTCAATCGCACTTTTTTCGGTCTCCCAGCCGGTTTGTTCCCAACACACTCGACGTGCACTTTACAACGGGCAACCAAATATCATCCATCCTTTCCAACATGACCAAACAAAGTATCGTCTATTTTCATTATTCTCTCATTTACCGCCTTTCTTCATACCACACAGCTCTCTAATATATTCATTATATTTATTTGTTCATAAATATAATAATAAATAATATAATAATTATTAGTATTATTATTATTATTATTAATTATTATTATTATTATTATATTCATCTATTATTATTATTATTATTAATTATTATTATTATTAATATTAAATTTATTATTATTATTAAATTATTATTATTATTATTATTATTATTATTATTATTGATTATTATTATTAATTATTTATTAATTATTATTATTATTATTATTATTATTATTAATTATTATTATTATTATTATTATTACTTATTATTATTAAAGTAAACAATTAAAGCTTCAAAGAATTTTCTTTTTGTATTTTTTTTGGCAAAGGGTAGAAAATTTTTTGTCAAAAGTTAATTTCATCAATATTTTTTTATATCATTTTTTCTATAGTTTTTTTGTATGAAATTAAATCTGATAAATACGATTTAATGAATTAACACTACTTTTATTTAGGTATTATTCTACATTTTACGCTCTGCACTCATACGGACCAACTTTTAAACTGCCAGTACAATGACCGTTACCTGAGAGCTCAAATTAATTTGTATATAGAAAAAATGGCTATAAATAAAAGATGTAATTCATCCAATTCACACCAATGGCAGAAATTTTTTGTAAAAAACTGGGATGAACAGCAAGAAAAATTAGGCGGAATTTTTGGTAATTATATTCACCCCTCCTTATCTGCAGTAATGTAAAAACAAAAAATATATTAAATGTAATAATATGAAACCAAATATATTTTTTTATTATACGAAAATGTGTTTAAAAGTAATCCTTTTACAATCGCCTATAATACTTTATTCACACTACCATAGCATAATCTAAAACATGTATAGGTTGTTTATTCGACTCACCTGTTTCCTTGCGGCCGCCAGTAGGGTAGTTATGTCCACTCTATAAATCTGTCTTTATTATCATAATTGGATTGGGGAGTTAGTGGATATACTAGATAAAGGTTAAATCTGAATGGTTAAGTTTGCTACCTATGATCAATTATATTCTATTACCTTCATAGAAAGTTGTACAGATACATTTGAAATTGTACATAGATATATTTGAGGGATTAGATATTTTAACCACTTTGACAATTTTTTTGTTGTCTAAATGTCATCCTTGATGAGATTGTGAATATATAAAATGGCTATCTATGATATTTAGAAATCCTTAGGTTATGGCACCTTATAATTTGCGGGAGGTTATTTTTGTTGTTATATACATGAGAAATCTAGATTTCTTATCTTTCTATAGTAGAGCGTTCTATAAAACTAATATCTTTAGGAGTTGAGACTACTTACATTCTCATTGTGGGAGCATTAGCAGGATATGGAGATACCTGAGAATGATACCTATCTTAAGTAGATCACAATCAGAGATATTATAAAGTAATACTTTCTATGTAATAAATATATATATATATAATAATAAATATCTCAACATATCTTTATGAGAGTACACTATCTACTATATTAATTCAACTAATTTATATTACTACTGGATGTGTTACTAATAAACCATAATTATTTTCTCTATATGTCTATAAGAATGCTAATTTCATACTTATGAAACTAATATGAATTAATACTTATTAAATAAAAATAATAATTGATTTACTGCTTCTTATTAGGCGGTTAGGAGATCTGATCTTAAAGCTTGAGAGGTGGCCATTGAGTAATTTTTCGAAGATGATATTCTTGTGCTGATGCTATTTGAAAAAGAGCAGTAGGTATATCTTATTCTACCATGCCAGATTAGGTACTGTACACGATGATTATATATTAATATACATAGGAATTAGCTTCCCATCACAATGAAATTCAGATAGTTAATGAACTAACCTAGCGAAACGATGTGAGTATCTCGGAGCGATAGAGTACATGGTTTCGAGACGAAATTGATCTATTGATTGTCACTATCATCGATGGTCAGGGCCATCGTTCTTTCATTGTTGGAGGGACTGAACTATATATATAGCGTCTAGAGGATCGATTAAATGGAGATGTCTTACATTATAACTGAAACTGTGATGTCTTTGAGAAGATTGATGAAGGTTTATATTGTGACTGATACGTTCTGTATAAGAGAGTAATAATATTACACTAGCTGGAGTGCCCTTAATTCTGTGGTAATATTAATAGAGTGGTTTAATGCAGCTGAATAGTAACTATGGATCAATGTATCAATATTTCGTATCTATTTTAGGGGAGCAGACAATATGCAGGAGAAATATTAATCCAATATCGGGGGCTGTAATTACAGGGAGACGCATGATCGCACGGAGCACTAGTCATATTTTTGGATGTAGATCATAGGATTGAGTTGAGTAAATTGTTTTGTAGACAGTTTTTACTTTGGGAGTATAACAAAATGAGAAGTGACGCTATTCTAGAGTATAGTTAGATTTTTTACTTTTATGGGCCGAGTTAATTGTTCAATATATCCTTGATGTGTTTGGATAAGTCTGTTATGTCTTTGATTCAGATTTTCCCTTGTTCCTTCTAGATATATTGTTCTTTTGTGAATTGTGGTAGGAGTTTTTTATAGTATACCGTCTCTCAGAAGGTGGTTATTTATATACATCTATGGTATGATGTATATGATCTCCGTAATCGGTTGGATATTGGTATATAAAGCAATGATAACGTACTTATTATTAGGTATAGTGAGTAAGTTCTGGTTTTATTTATATAAAATATTGTCGAATTTAGTGGTCTTATTTTTGAGAGAAAATATATATATATGTTTTAGAGTTTATAAATGATTAGACATATTATATATGGTAACATTTGGTTATCATTGTCTACTAGTATTTATTGTCCGTATAATTATTAATCGACAATATATCAATTTTTTCATCTTCCGTATATCAGCCAACGAGTTTATAAGATCACTGATAAGCAGAAAGAATATTTGAGGTCACTTTCGGTGCATGACGTGGGCGTGTTTTTCAAATTTTTCAAAAAGATTCGAGCATTTTTAGGATACATCTGTACATCTGGAGACCCAATTAATCGTCACAATTGTATTGTGATAAAATTTTCGCATGTTTCATTGGGTGTTAAACTCTATATGAGGGAGAAGATGAGTTCTATATCGTTGAATTTCCCAGCGCTACCTGCTTACATATGTATCCTGAGGCAGATTCACCTCTTCTTTATGGTGACGACCTCTGTTAATTTGGTAATCTATAGGATTCATTGTAGAAGAGTAAATTTGAGGTATTCCTAGTTGTATGCATTTTTGAACCGATGAAAATTAGCTTGGATACCTGCGGTATCTAGGTCTTCAGTAATCTATTAGATATGTGTGTGTAATATCAATGAGTTATTTATATTATGTTTCTTTGATACTCAATAATTAATCTTTCTATTTTTTGTATCTATTTCCTATTTATTTTATTTTTCCCAAGATCTATTATGAGATAAAGGCTGCTTCTATAAGCTTATGGCATGGGGATAAGACGAAAGTTCTATGTATTAAGGTATATACAGATAACATGAAACAATAACGTCACGAAACAAAGCTACCAGCCTATACTGCGCCCCCTCTGTATACTCATTAATTAGTATAGAACTTCGTACGCCAATCAGAAATTACCATTAACTTAGAGCTTCAATGGAATACTCATTATAGTATTATATATCAGATCGGATCTCACACTATTATTATACTATTATATTTATTATTATTTATTAATTTCTTTCTTTTCTTTTTTATCTTATTTCTTTCTTTAACTTTATCTTAATTTCATATTCATACGCTTTATTATCTATATATTTTCCTTCTAGATATTGTGGATGTTAACGGTGAGTCGCACGCGGAGTAATCAGTTTTCGTGGGATTATAGATATTATTCTCATGTCTCTATACCGTCCCCCAGTACGCGTTTTAATTAGTGAGACTCGTCGAAGTATTGAATAGTGCGTCAACCGCGTACAGCAATTCATAGGTGAGCTATTTAGCTGTACTGTTGACCATCATACCATTTGGTGTATATTTTGTCGAATGTAGGTATGAAGGATTCATTGGGAATTCATTAGGACCCGCGCGACTGTGAGCGCACAACACCACTTATCCTGGCTCCTCTACAGATCACTCCGGCGGGTATAGTACTTCAGCTTACGACTTACTGTTATATGGGTATATGTATTTTTTTTTATATACACCTTTCATCTTCGTCCGCCTAGCGCATATCTGCACATATATATCACTCACTTCAAAGGACATTACGTCTTATCTTTAGACTTCGAAGATCCACTATTGCGTCAGATCGTTATTACAGCCGGTTCAGATATCACTACAGCCGGCCACTGGGACGGGGGCGGAGAGGCACTGGCCGGCGTCAGTACAATACGCGCACTATAGCAAGCGACTGAGGCGCGTATTCATATACCAACTATCTCAACGAGCGGAGTCGGATACTTCTCACTCTCTGAGTAGGCTCGGGTCGAGTATATATAGCGTCTCTTTCCCCTTCACACCACTTACGAGGGGAGCGATTTCGAACTCTCATAAGTTTCTATTCCGTCGATTTATTATCAATTCTCTGCGGACACTCTATCTAACTCATAATTTAATTAAGTCGTCTGGAACACATTGAACTTGTAATCTATACATAATCTTATTTCGAGACCATAGTGTCTGACAGTCAATCACTACCCTATTGCATATAATAACATTCAGTGAATCTGATACTAAATAGGCCCTTATGTAAACATCTAGCATCAAGCTCAATACTTAAGTTCCTTATACAAATCACAAAAACAACGATATATAAGACACCAAGCCACGCGGTGCGCGTGGCTCATTAACACGATCATTATGCCTAGCTAACACTCGCTCATCCATCACTACTAGTTCCCATTTCATAAACATATATGTAATTAAATATTTTAAACTCAGACACTTGTATCACAGCTAATGCATCAATTAATCTTATATAATACTTTCTTACACGGAGGATTAGATCTACATGCTCAGAATCCATAACCTTTAACTTCTTATATCTTTGCTTTTACCTATTCTAACTACCCTACTTTACACAATCACATGACCAATATTCATCTCTACCAATTCCATCTCAACATCATTTTCAAGATTACGCATCACATCAGACCAAAATCACTTACGTACATAAATAATATAAGTGATAGATAGTTATAAGCACACCTACTATACACTACATTATACTTTTTACCATTCTCCATCATTAAACTACTATCACATTATCCTTGCCATCCCGCACCGTCGAATTCTATCATAACCTATACCAATTCCATAATATACAAAATTGAATATACCAAAGGAATAGAAGTGTTTGTTACCTTGTCCATCCACATTACCGCTATTAATCCTAAATAACCAAATCACAAATTGACAACCTATTTTATTCTAACTCACGCTCACTATCGTTCATTATTATCATTATTATAATAAATTTTTATTATTTATCATTATTATTATTATTATTTTATTATATTTCTATTGCTTTCTTTAAATCTACTTCTATTTTCCCAGAATGGGAGTAAGTCGTGACGAGCATCGGAAAAGAAGCCAGTAGAAGAACATGACAAAGTTCGAAAATTAGAATAGACACCAGTCCTTAAAAACGGCCCCTCAGTACCTATGTTAATTTAGTATATAATTATATATATATTATTGAAAACTGAGTACGGCAGTTATTTGAAAATCCATCACCTTAAAGCTTCAAATGGAAGACATATATAGTCGACGAAGTTAACCGTCTTACACCATGGTAGACTCGTTCAATGTAAGGGTTCATGCCCTTTGCCAGGATCGTCATACATAACTTTTGATTCCATTCAGAAGCCTACCATCAACACAATATTTCACTAACACCATGCCATATAATGACTTTTCCACTATATTACTATCCTATGCATATACGCCTGTTGTCAAATCCATAAACCTAAATACAATATTTCTTTCTTCTCCTCTCTCATTTTTCTCATTCATTTGTTTCAATGTAATAAGATATATTGATCCACTACACCTCTACCACAATAATACCTAAACATAGACATACGCTTGTTAAACTTTTATACACCAATCAGTCCTTTCAAAGTTCACTCGATCGCACTCCTTTCGACCAATATACGCAGCAATTATATCAATATTCCCTAAAACGAATACTACACAATAAACTATTTCCCATACTACTAATTTTCTATCAAGTTACCTTATTAATCTCTCCATTAACCGTACTTATATATAGAGGTACTATATACTAAGACTCTCTCTATACCATCCTATTCAAAATCTATAATACCCTCCATAAACGCTTTATTACACAATCTCCAAATACATTTAATCCAATCAATCACCATCTTCGCCTCCGTTCTTGATCCATTTCATCAGACAAATTAATTTTCATTGCTATACCTGCAAGATTTACCATTCTTCTTCATAACTTATCTTCAAACAACCTATAAATCAACCTATTACCATACCTCCTTACTAAATTAACGCATAATCATACCCCATAAATACCTAAATTTAACGACTTGGCAACCATCTAACGCCACACAATAATTCACACAGATCACTACTTTCTAAATCTATATACATTGTTATAGTTTGTGCTAAGATTTATTTCGAAGTGTTCTTTCCATCCACCCTCTCACATCCATTTCAATCCACCTGAAATTCATATTCTAAGAGGCAGATTCCGCCTTTTTACTCTCTAATTTTATGGGGACGCTTTCCAGCTGGACTATCCTTCCTCTGAAGTATCTATACTATATTTGCCTTGATATTGTTCCATTCCGATTCCTCACCTTCAATAATATTCTTGTCATTCTGTACCGTCTGGTTCATATCCTCCTATCTGTCGTGAGGGAACACCTTTTAATATTTCGTTTTTTCTCCTTATTTAATATTATTGTTCTCTATCCAGCATCTTTTTAATTATTAATTATTATTACATCTCTCAATAAAATGATTTCCAGATTTCAACATAATACAGTTATTTACTTCATATCTATTATTATTATATATATTCTGGGTTTCCGGTATTGTTTTATCTCTTTAGCTACGATGGCCATCTTACTTTATTTCTTCATTCTTTACTCTACTTATTATTACAGAGATATATATTCCTCCCAAACAATCTAGAAGATACTGCACATATGGCGTCCTTACCTCGGCGAGCACGTGGAGATTTGGTAACCAAAGCTTAGTGACGAAGTATTATCCGACTTCCTGGTTAGTAGACAAGGGCTTGACGCTAATTCTCCTGTTGTAGTTTTCATTATTGATACTAACTCAGTCAAGAGGTGGAACTGTGTTACGCTATGGTAGTGATAATGGGGAGCGATGGTTAGATGTTTCAGGTATTATTTTAGTTTTATATATACGCTCTAATTTATTATGAATAGGATTAAATTAATTGTTGGACGAGGGATGTGATATCAAGATGAGTATCAAAGAATAAATGTTTGTACTTATCCTGTCAATGATTTCGGTCTCACGATCTAAGGCGATAATTAATGTAGAAAGTGATGGTGTATTCCAGTACAGTTAATTATGATTAAGACGACGATTTGGATGGTAATGATACAAAAAAAAATTAGAAACTGAGATACAGAAGCTGTAATTGATAATATATATATTTATTTTTGATTTAAGAGAGCGCACCGATTTAAACTGTGACTTTAATAATTTATATGTTCCATTTTAAATCCTTTATTTTTAGATTTATTATTTTAGGTACATCATATTTTTCCATATGATCCTCTGTATTCACGATCGGACATAAACAGGAGTGATTCCAATTTCATTAGTAGGCTCTGAAAGCAATTGAAAAATTGTCTATCACTATTGTTATCATAAAAGATGAGATGAAAAATGCATTTGACACCCAATATTAATGGGGTAATATTTTGATAATTGCATTTGAGATTGAGGAAGCTTCGTATTTTCTTACATATGGTTATCTCTAGAGATCACCTAGACAATAAATTACTTACGCAAGTAGGAAATAACTGATGAGAGATGAACACTTATAATTAACTAACATAACACATATCATGATTAGAATAATATAATACTAGAATCTATATCTAATTGATCAAGATAAGAAGATTTATTTATAGGAGATTATCTCAATAATATAATATATATATAGAGAAATTAGCTTAAATATATGTAATCAGACCATATATGCAGAATATGAGTTCAAATATTATATATTAATCTCTATAATGTCTATACTGTAATTGATTTAGATTTAACATGAAGAAAAGGTCTTATCTTATATAATTGTAGTATAATATAAATTGATGCCAGGAACTACTAGTAAAAGTTAGTATGGTTTATTGGCACACGTGGATAATGTTGATAAGTTGAGTTGAAAAATAAAATTAACATGCAAGGAATTGTTTTTAATTGCTAATAAATGGAGCGTGAACTTGCAATCCCTGCTTCGTCAGCATACTTAGAAAGCCTCTGAAGTAGGCAATCTGAGTAAGGTATGTGGTTGATTGATCTCATAGAGAGAAAAGTTGTTCTTACAATACTTATATTCATATGCATGATTTAGTAGAGATATATATGGTACTTTCTGTAATTCTTAGAGAGATTTTTACAAAAACAACTTATTCATGGTGGATATAAGAGAATAACACATTAGTCTTTATCTGAGTTGTTGGTTTATCTTCATATAATATATATTAAACGTTGATACATATGGCGATTTTTCCACACATCTGTGATCCTTTGTTGGTGTGGACTCTATTTGTATAGCTTTAGGCGGACCTCTGCCTCTTGATATCTGACGAGTACATATATGATAGATAGGTATAAGTGTTTACTGCGCGACTATGAATTTCTTCTATTTCTAATTCATGTATGCTTCAGATCTCTTATTTCGAGCCTTAGGAAGCCATTCGATCTGCATCTTCACCTTCACTCTTCATTACATCTACCTTACTTCGATCTTCTTCTAGACTTTCTTCATAATCTAGTTTCTCATTTTTACTATCTCTTTCGGATTTTTTGGTCTCGGTAATTACTCAGAGAATAATATATTATATGAGTATTTATAATATATTGGGTGTCACGTGGCGACTTTATTCTCATATAGGGGAGGAGAGAATCCTTCCTCTGAATTATATCACCTATCTATCAGCGATTTTTTTTGTCTATAATATTAAATTGGCCGAATGATTACTTGCTGAGAAGCGCCGCATACACATTCGTTTCTCCCTTATATTATATAATTATAAAGCGTACTTCTCTACGACAGTCAACGTGCGTCCTCGCAAGCACTGTCATCATGAGACTCAAGAATATCATTTTACTATTGATATGTGCTTTCTAACTACATTAGTTTCATTTTTTGCTAGAGAGTACTCTAATGAGTCTGTGAGTGTTAATCTTACCTTCTAGCCTTAAATGACATTTGGAGCGAGGTGCAAAATAAATGTCTCATATACTGATAATCATAATTACGCGTAAAAATAGACAGTATGTTTAATTCTCTTCTCAAAACGTAGAATTTGGTATTATCAGTCATAGTTTCCGTTAAATAAATTAAATCTATCTATTGTACTAGAGAGAGTCGACATTTACATAATTACTCACTAGTCCAGATATAAGATTGTAGGTTATAGAGGCAGCCACCAAAGCGCGTACATACAGTAAAACAGTCAGTATCTTTGGGACTAAGTATGACCATATATATCTATCACATGAACTCAAAGATATCCCTCTAGTAGAGTATGAACAGACCCTTCGCTCTTTTCTTATGTTTCAGTTATTGAATTAATTTATAGATGGACTCACCATATTTTTAGACATCCCATGTGAGACTTATACACCATAGAACTTCTGTCAGGACATTAGATAATAAGCTCTATAAATTTGTCTCTCTCAAATTATACCTCTCTAGTACCACCATAACTTAACCTCCTATGATTTGAAATCTGATTACGTATTAGATCTATATTACAGACTTCCTATATGTAGCATTTAACTCAATATTATATTAATCTATTAATCATATCATTTCCATATATTTTACATCACGAGATCTGAGGTCACTTCACTTTTTCTTAGATGATATGTAGAACCACATGGCATACCTTTACAGATAGATCGAGACAGGCCTATAGATATGACAGAATCATTCTATAACAAGTAAAGATTTGTTTGTAAGAACCGAAAGAAGTGTTGATGACTCTGGGTTATTTTTCCCTTTTGTTTTAATCTATACTTGTCGCACACTATATATATACACAATTCCCACTACCTATATAACGGTCCAGATTAGCTACCATTATGTCATTGAAGACTGGTTGGCCATCGTAAAACCCACAGCAAGGTTTGTGTGGTATTTCTATCACTTTGTAGCATATATATATCATGACTCCATAGACCTATAGCGAAATTGCTGTCGTCATATAGTATCTGTTTATACCACTCTTCTCATCCCTTCAACTAGTTCGATAGCAGGTTTTCATCTTTGTAGGGGCATGGCATGTAATCTCATAAAGTCTTGCAAATATTCCCGCCTAGGGTATTCCCATGTATTGACCAATTGCAATCATCTATTTCCATAGAGGCTCTATTTTGCGTGCGTACCGGTCGTGTGGATTGTTTTACTCCTCAGATGAGAATATCTCAAGCCGCTAGTTAGAGAGGCAAAACGAAACTCATTTTCATTATTTAGCCGTATTTGGAGCTTAACGCTAATGAGCGTAGTTGTTTCGATCGTGCTCAATGGCGTTAGTAATACATATTTATTTTAATGAGTAGATCTTATTTGAAACGCCTATAAATATAATACTCCAAAATTAGCTTGTTTATTTATCTCATATCAATCTTCTCTATTATAACTTAATTCTTTTCCATTGGGTTTCACTCTACCACATACACTATGGGTAAATAAATATTTATAAACTCCTCTAATACCTATCGTTTTCATAATAATAAATTTATTATATAATTTATAAATATTTGGCAATGGTAAATTTCTAATAGATCTTTTATTGGTACTATAACTATTCTTTTATACTCCATATTAGCAATAACTGTCGGTACTTTTGTAACTATTTAAGACTTGTTCTTAGTTTTCTCTATTTACTTCATCATCATATTATCTTACTTCGCTAGTGTATTACACTTCTTGGATAACTTCTCAATCATATTATATTTATGCGCTAGTCTAATTAACTCTCCCCACATAAAGTCTTCACGTAGCAACCTGTGATACATCAGGGAATTTATTACTTACTATGATATATCTCCATATATACAATAATCATTACTTTTTCTTCTATCTATCTATAATAACTATTAACTTTCTCCTCTGCAATATATTCTTATAATCGTGGTTACGTACGATACATAATATTTTTGATGTTGGCACGCACAAGGTTGAGTTATATGCCGTGATTCCACACTATCTCTATGACACACCACTGCTGTATAGATGCATGATAAAGTTTCGCAGTCTGTTTATATATGTATGCGCCAGTGTTCGATTGAGGGCATCGATGCCTTGGGGTAATGTGCAATTTGTTCTTTGCCGTGTTGTCTGTAAATTGCATGATTGCTTCTCTGGTTTTTATCTACATAGTAATTAGCGATACTATTCGATATCTTAATATTAATTATACCGAACCTAATGTAATACATAGATTTTTTTTATTCTTCTTGTATATTCTATTTCCTCCCTATAAGAGCGGTCATATTCTCACTCATTATCTCACCTCTGTTTCCTCCTTTCTTAAAATGTTAGTTTACTCATAACCTTAGGAATATTTCTGTTATTACAACATATCTATTATAATTGGTATGTACTCAAAAGTAAATGGGCACTTGGGTCTTTATTTACTGAGCATAGTAGAAGCCTAAAATATCATTTTCTATCTAACATAGCTATCTATTTGTTTCTCACACTTGCTTATATCGGTCACCTACGTAAAGTAAGATACCCTCCATCTATTATATAGTCTGTACATAAATAGCCTCACATCCAGCTGTTTTTCCAGCTGTATCTATCATATGTTTGAGTAACAACATAGAATGGCCACCATCATTCAATGGAATTGGACCCATATTTCTATCTTCTTGTCTTTAACATATTTATAGGAGACAATTATAATTGAACAATTAGATTCATCTGCATATATTCTTATGAACTTCGCGATCACGCGGACTTTTCTTGACTATCGATATTTTTACTCATTTATAATCTTTATCACATTTTCTCTCTTCTTATTATAATTCCTACTCTCTCTCTTTTCGTTCTTTCTCTCAGTTGACTCTCTTCTATCTCTCTAAATCTCTTCATCAAAATATATAACGTCTCTCTCCTCTCTCTCTTAAATGCAATGCGTCCCGACGACGAAAGGAAAACGTTCTAATCTCACAAGAACCCTCGAGTACATCGTCGAGGCGGGAAGAAATCTCAGTCTCGACGAGTGACGTACAGATCATAACGAATAAAATCACAAAATAGCAAATTTGAAGATGAAAAAAGAGTACATATCAATTCGTATCGTGCAGTTCAAAAGCTTGATCATGCAAGTTCATATCTGCGTAAGAACATCGATACAAACAAACGTTCCTGTTTGGCAGATAAACAACAGGCATCTACATCAATCGTGTCAGTTTCTGACAGGTCCGATACATATATACAAGTCATTACAGATATCTGTCTTATCTAATCATGTACTAAGTCTGAGATACTTTATACAAGGAGTCTCAATGATCCTACCTCTGATATTGTCTCACAGAAAAATTTTACTAAATCTTTCGGTCGAAATTGAAAGTCTGAAAGTCCATGCTCTGCATACTGAGAAAAGATACAGAAAAATTATATCCTTTCAGAGAGGGAACCAGTCTTCCCTTCATCATATAATTCTCAGCTCATGCATTGTTCATGTTCACTCTCTCGAAATGTGCAGAGTCGTTGCTCATGCAATGAAATTCTTATACGTCTCTCGTGTTTGATACATGATGAATATACAATTTCTGTTAGTTACAAATACGTAATCTCAAAATGAAGTGCAATTTTAGTAGATAACGATCTAAACAGGTTCTAGTGTCTAAAATACATATATGAAATAATGAACTTCCATACACGCAACTAAAGAGCATAAAACAAGAATCTCAAACGACCATCGCGCAAAAAGGAGATAAAGTAATTGACCAGCTCTGCGTTAAGAGAGTAAGGGAAGTTTTGCTTGTAGACGATTGCTCAAGAAGAAACGGATGTAAGTGCAGATACGGAAACAGAGGAAGTCTTTTGCTTACATTGTCGGATCGGAAGAGCCATGATAGCGACGTCAAAGTTAGGGAGACCGGATCACAGCCAGAGGAAGTACTCTTCTCGTCTTTCGAATTATGAATAAGATGAAGGAAACATTGTTAAGTGGAAACGGAGCAAAGAAGAGAAGTATTTTCTCAATTCTGAGTCATCCGGACAAAACAATCAGAGAACAATCCATATAACACCAATTCAATTAATCCAAGATTGGGCAGCAAGACAAATGATCACTTGTCGAAGAAGAGAAAATCCGATCGGAAAGGAAGCAACTATTTTTCCAAATACATGTTTAGTTTTAAGAAGAACATGTAGGTCTAAAAACATCATAACACAATTCTGAAATTTATTCGTTTTATACGACAAACTACGCTAAATCTCGACGAGTAATAGAAAGGAACCGAGAAAACACTAGAGTTATGTAATAACAAAAATATACGTATAGGGGTGAGTGGTGATGAATAAGCACAACCGAAAAAGAGTTTTCATTGCAGTTAGAAAACGACAAATATATAAGGATCCGTTCTACATACAACATGAGCTAGACAGAACATTGCGATCACTATCTGCTTCCTCGGTAACTCTACAAAAGTTTCTAGATAAACCCATGAATATCTTCCGGTCGTCTACATTCTATAAACCATAAGATGATAATCCTCTTGTGCGGGGCAAAATGGTACCATACAAAATCTTAACTATTTTTAAATGAAAAGAGAGGGAAAAATAGCAAGATATCATCAAGGAATAGATATGTCATATCTTATCTTGACGCAATTGTATTCCAAAGAAGAAGAATTAGGGCCATCGGGCGAATGTCATAAAGAGGAATATCCATCCTTAACGATAAACAAATAATGACCCGAAAGCAAAGTTTCAGCATGATCTTATAAATACTATATATATATATATATATATTATACTTATACTATACTATTGCTATTATATCATTCGTGTAATGTGTGGTCGGGTAAGTGCGTTGTGGTATAATATATATACAAGTGTTTAAAATATGGCATCAACAAACGATATAGACAATAGTCACTCCGTTTTCTTCATCATTGAATCGAGGTGCATTATACCCAATTCAAATCAAATCTCTTTACAGTCGCGATTAGACATGTTCAAGTAATATCTTTGACATAAATTTCCTGAGTTTTCATTGTAACTACACCGGTCTCATCCTTAGTAAATATTTTTGTTTTTCCATAAAAGACGTAAGTTTAGTTTTATATCTTGATTGACAGAATTCTCTACTTTATGTACCATTTTAAAGATGCTAATTAAAATTTAAAAAGTAATTAAATTGATCAGAATAGCATTTTTCATCCAATCATTTTTCTTTTTATGATATTCCGAGATAAAATTCGAAAGAAGAGTGACTACACTCTATAGACAGATAATGCCAATTTGATTAAAAAAATCAATTTCGATCATTTTCCAGAACAACTTAATGAATTAAAACGACAAGAAATGACTTCATTTTTATCGCGACCTTTTGAGACCCTTAAATATAAAATATATATAGGTATATATCTCTCTCTATCTATATCTATCTATTATTTATATCTCTCTAATGTATTTCTCTATATATATATAATTATATTATGTGTGCATGTTGTGTGAACATACACCGTAATACTGCCCTGTATCGCATTATCCTTTCTACCTATGTCAGAAGAATTGGATTTATTTTAAGCCTCATTTAGATGGGACTAAAAATTGGTTTGTTTTTCCTTCTTTTGTGGTAAAGTTTTTCTACCCGTTGGAAACAGATAGAGATATTCCGATTATACAATAGGTTGCTAGAATTTTTGTTAAATAAAGGAAGGGACCGGTACCATTGTAAGCCATTAACAATACTAATAGCGTTAGGGTCCGAAAAGTTGCGACAGCAGTCTCGACCAATTCAAGAAAATAAGACATATAGAACAATTTCCACGCAGTTGCGAGCATCAATCGCGGTAATCTACCAGTCTGTGGTAGTTTGGAGAACAACTGCGATCTCAGAGTTGTTTTAGAAGACCTGGCCCGGCCAACAAACATAGACGAACGGGATAGGGACATGAGTTACAAACAGACCAATGGCAATAAACTCGCGTCCGAGATGTATGTCTGGTAGGTAGTACTCGTCAACCTGACTTCAAAGTTGTTACCAGCTATGCCTGGCCAACCCATAAAGGGAAGGGGACCCAAGTGGTGACGAAAGCGCGCCTGACAAAGTCATATAAGAGGTAGCTATAATCATTTTACAATTTAATTTTTCCTAATGCTAGATAGGTTATCTAATAGATAAAATGAATCTAAGCGTGGCATAATAAGTGTAATGCCTTATACCTTTTTGTTTAAGAGAGAATAGACGCAGCAAAGTATTCTTTCCAAGAATCCTCTGATTGATAACAAGCAAGTAAATCTACGATGCTGGACACCATCTACAAGGTTCGAAACGAGACAAATCAGTTGAGTTTGTGGAAAGAAGGAGAGAGAGTGACCACAGAATCACTTATTTCCAGAGCAGAGAGCTAAGTTTGTCCTAAGAGTTTTAAGTAAAGATTTGATTTTTCATAGATAATGTAACATTTTTATCTCTTGAAATATGAGAGAGAATAACCATTATTTTATCCATTTTATACCGTTCAAGAGCCAGTCAGATTAAAGTTTTAAAATTCATGATGCGAAGTTTTAGTGATAAAATGAGTAGATTTAACTCAAATTTGAATTGCTTTTGTTTGTTTGAGTTTAAAAACTATACTTTTTTGTAGCTTATACGACAAAGATTATATAATGCATGTAAGAAAACACAATAACATAGATGGAAAACGTTCAGGCATTCCATAAGAGAAACTTAGTAGTACATCTCAAAGACCTCGGTGTTACCCTAATGACGAGGATTATCTACCTTTTTACAGGAGAATCATCGAGGGACCGCAAATTTTCCGTACGAAGACCCTTTCTCCCAATCATCGCCATTGGAGTGCCAGCCTGCACGCCGTGTACTCATATTTTACATATGATTGTTAAAAGGCAAAGTTGTCATAAATTCTTCTTCTCAAATTTTAGGTTTAAAAAGATAGATAAAGCACTCATTTTCTCTCAAATTGAGACCGTAAATATAGGGATTATCCTTCTCAATGTTGAGCTCTTTTCCGAACAAAGACATACACCCCAAGATTTGGAAGTAGGTTGCCATGCTCTCTTAACTTATTACAATACTTCTGTTGATCCCAAAACATCCTCAGAGGTAGATCAAGGAAGTAGTAGTGATACATTTAATTCCCTAACTCTCTCTATAAGATCAATATCTGAAATAATGTCAATAGTATCAGTTTTTTGCACATCATTTCCTCTCAAATCCTATCATCTACGTCTCTCCAATGCGGGTCTACGTCTTAGCATTTATACTCAGTCTCCCTTGCATGATACAAATATCTACATATAGCTCTCTCTCTAAGAAGAATCCGCCTTGCGTGCATGATGCGCAATTCTACTCGTGGCTCGCTTGAATTTTAGAAGTAAAGGTGCCGATGCAACTTAATTGCCCCATTTTCTATTTATATGCCCATTTGGAAAGATATTTACCCCTATTGTAAAACCTATTCGCCTATTTATCCATATTCGTTTTAGAGCCGGTACCAAAGAAGTAGGGGGAAGATATTCCAACCAAAATAGAATATAGTATAATATATATAGAGTATAGTTATATAGAAAGAATATATATACTATATATATAGTATATATATATATATGTAAGGTTAGTGGTGTGTATTGACATGAGTAGGTAAGTGAGCAACACCACTCATTTGCGATGTATTGATGAACAGGCACTTTAAAATTGCCTAATCATTCTTTTGATGTTCTAAAATCTCTTTTCAAGAATCTTTTATTCTTTAGTGCCGAAGCACCATTTTTTGTACAGCATTTTTATTTCATACTTTTAACACCAAACTCGGACGAGTATAGGTAATAAGTAATTGATGTTTAGATTGGATTAAGATTGATTAACATTAGGTTTGCTTTAATCTAATTTCTTTTTTTTTGCTGTTTACTATGCTGTAGAAACAAATTACTTACATGATGTTTACATCGCCAAAGGTTCTTCCTAGTCTACGATTACAAAGAGGTTCCGACAAGGTGTAAATAGTCTGTTAAGAGATGCCAGAGATCAGTTAATTATATGGTGCTGAGGGGTCCAAGCACGAACAGCTGTAAAAGACATCCAAATTCATACCTGAACACCCAGACACACCCCTTCGAGTACTTAAAATAAAAAGGTTTTGGCAAGGACGGTGGACTCAGTTGATCAGAAGGTGATAGCCAGACAAACGTATGAACAAGGTCAAGCACAAAGGTAGTCAGGTCAGGATGAATTTGTTGGTCGGTGGATAGTTTGATTGTAGTTTTGTTTCATTTAAATTTACGCTAGTCTGGATTAACAATCGTATGCACATATAGCAAATAATTGATTGATTTTAGGGATTTTCTGTGAATGTTTTCCTTTAAAAGTATACACTTTATTGGGTTTTTGTTAAACTTTTGTTCTAATACATAGAGTACACTGTAATTCAGGATCCCCGAAAGATTGGGCCGAATGTTTGCAACGCAGTGGGAGCAAATTAGTTATAGCAAAATGCCAGATAAGACATTGTATAATGAGAGGAAGTAGGTAACAGTATCCTTTTTAGGCTAGATTTAGTGGATTAAGAAAACATTTTTTGCATATTGTAGATATACGCTTCTATTTTTGCATACCTCCCATTAGACTGGATTAAGTTTTCTTTTTACAAATATGTTCTATAAATTGACTGATTTTAAACGAAACACCTGCCACACTTCTCCCTAAATAACCCTATTCACTGATAGAGGAAGAACAGGAGAAATGGTAACGTTGTTTTGATTTCTAAGATGTTGATCTTGGAAGATGAGAAAGTACAAAAATCCTTAAGAAGGATATCCGACTTTCTCATCAATTTAAGAAAGAACACTGCTGTATTTTTTTTTTGCTTTGTTTTTATTTCTGTTTGCTATATATATTAGTTTAGACCAATATTCTGATTTTGAGTTTCCGCTAGTCATTAGCAACAAACCAAAGACTTTGACAACATGTTTCTAAGAACCTTTTTGAACAAAGATCCGCATTGGGACGAGCACAATTGCTTCCCAATCCAATCTCTGCAAAGACACATAAAATTACAGAGATTTTCTTCACTATGATACTTTGCATGCGCAACAGTGTGTTGGTTCGATTGACAGAGGCTACATTTAGCCAAGAATGAAGTATAGAAACTCAGTCAAAATTTTGGATGGATAGAAGGATATAAGTCTATTGTTTAGTATATAGTTTTTTCATATATTGCTTACTTGTATATTTTAGGCATAATTTTAGCGATGTATTTCACAATTGTGAAGGAAATGCAATAAAAGTTTCTTTTCTGTTGGAAGAGCAATACCAAAGGTGCGATTGGTATATCAGTCTCGAAGACCGACGTAGAGAGCATTTTTCCCTAGGGTTGGGGGAAAAATCTCCGGAAAATTGTTAAAAGAGGCTATAATTGCCACCGACACAGGAAAAATACATCCCAACAAGATAGATTTAAGACAGATTCTAGTTATTTTAGTCTAAAATTTGCTTTACAGTTTGTTTATCCTATAAGTCTAGGTATTCTAGTTGTCTTTATAGATTTCTTTTGTATAAACTTTGTCCATTTACTAGCTTATTAAGTAAGAATGATCGATGATAAGTTAAGTACAATAGCTTAGATTAAGTAAAAATGATCGATCGATAAGTTAAGTACAATAGCCTGGATTAGAACTTCAAAGTTAGAAGACTAACTTTAATTTTAAGTGGATATACTTTAGTTCTAGGACAATATCTTGTCACCTAGTATTATAGAAATAGTATGTTTATAATGGTATTGTAAAACATCACAACGTTCTTCTGATAAACCTTAAATGTCTGAATGACATATAGCCGAGATGAAAAGACCATAAAGGAACTACAGTGAAGATCCTGTGTCTTACCCTCGCTTTCAAAATATGACAATGACGTAGAGACAGGAGACTAAGAGAACTACAGTGAAGATCTCGCTCTCCTTAGTCTGTCAAATTTGTTTAGATGAGAGAACTCGTGAATGCAAATATCACATATTAGAGTATTTCTAGTTTTATATAGAGTTAAACATAGATGAATAATCGTAAAAATAATACTTTAGTTCTTACTATTAGTCGTTCCTATTATTTTTTAAGAAAAGATTTTTCTTTAACTCTTACTTACTAGATGTTCCTATTATTTTTAAGGAAAAAAAAAAAAAAAAAAAATTTTTTTTTCGATACCTTTTATTCTTAAGGGAAAATTTTTAAACCTATGAAAGTTGATAAGGAAGATTGGAAATGATATTACATAATTAGATTGGTCCGAAACACCGACTGTTGGAGGAAAATTTTTTTTTCCTGCCACTTGTTTTTGTTTTATTATTTTAACTCCGATATCCCGTAGGGGCTACACCTCACTTCGAGAGGGGGGCCAGTTACTTTAAAATATTTTAAAACATTTTAAAATTCAAATCAAAAAAGAAAAAAGTTTCTTTTTGAAAAAGGAAAATAATGCAAAACAATAACTCCATCGTTCCAATGAGGAAAGTGATAAAGGATATATAATATTCCATGCATAATCCTTTAGTTAGAATTAAGAACTAACACAAAAAACTAATAATTGCTTAAAATGCTAATGCATACAAGCTAACAGTTTAAAACCTAACATTTGTTTAATGTAGAACATGACTAGAATTAGTGACTAATACTTAACAACTAACACTTAACATTTAGTGCTTATGGATGCTACTAATATCTTTAGTTGATAGCACTAATACCTTTAGTTAAATAGCACTAATATTTTTAGTTGATAGCACTAATATTTTTAGTTGATAGCACTAATATTTTTAGTTGATAGCACTAATATTTTTAGTTGATAGCACTAATATTTTTAGTTTTGTACAACTAACAATTTGTTTTAATTTTAAAGCATGATAATATTAAATTTGTTTAAATGCTTGACATAACCTTTTGTAGAATTAAATGCATGACATAACCTTTTGTAGAATTAAATGCATGACATAACCTTTTGTAGAATTAAATGCATGACATAACCTTTTGTAGAAATAATAGCACTAATGCTGTTAGTTGATAGTATTAATACTTCTATACTAGCAACCCTGATATTAGCATTTTGCAGACGATGTTTTGAAACTGACGAGTATTAAAAAATCGTGTCAGCATCTTGTTGATAACTTTTTAAATATTAATAATACTAACGCTTAAAGAACTATTTTCTTACTAACAATGTTAATGCTTATAAGTTTAAGAATAAAAACCTAGTGTTTAGCATGTCATAAACAACACAAACATAAATAAATGTTTGCCGCTTTTATGTAGAATCTAAGAATTAAAATGGTTCCTAACCTGGTATACGAATGCAAGTTCAAAGACCAAAATACGTACCATAAGCTTTAAAAATTTTAATTGTATAATCAAGCTTTACTAACACTTACAGTAGTTAATGACCAAAGTATATAGGCCAGTAAAGTAGAATAGAAACTAACCCTAGAAAATAACGATTGTGGTAAAAATAAAAATGAACTTTAAGAAAGGTTATAAACCTACAGTTCCAAATTACATGGTAACACCATACTAATCAATCAAGCTTCGAAAACTTGATAAGAAACTAGAAAATGCTATAAAATAATAAATAAATTTACATATGTTTGAAAACGATAACCATACCACGTACTCACTACAAACCACCAGTCTACGGACTTAGATAAGAAAGTTTAAATATCATCCGTTCGGAAAACCCTTAGAAATTTTTAAGTATGAAATATCCATAACGTGATGATGCACTGTTTTCAAGACTATGCCTTCTTCTTTTTAAAGACAAAGAAATTACACTACTCCATGGTCCACATCCCAACACAAAGTATCCTATTTTCTCTATACATCCAAACTTCTGTTTGTACCAAACTTATTTAGGAAAACCTCTTTACCCTTCTAAGACGATTAACCAAAATCTATTAGAACCCTTTTTTCCTACTAACCATCTTGTATCAACTTTTTACCAGCCATGGTTAAAGAACTTGAATTGTTCCTTTGTGTTTATCACTCTTGCTTGTTTTGTTTAACACCTTCTGGAAATATGAAATATGCAATAGCTTGGCATTAATCGAAACTTTAACAAGTTTATTTTCCGGGAAGAGAGACTATATGGGAATTTTTATACTAGAGTCAGTATGTAACAAATGCAACCTATTGCACTGTTTACATTTCGAGGCGACACAATGTCCGGACCAGACATTCCTTTAAGTTTGTTCAACAGGTTCCCACGCCAAAGTCGACTTCCAAAACAATAACAAGCCAATACTTCATTTTCCTGTTTCGGTTTGTTTTCTTGCTACGATGGCACCATCTTTTCTTCAATCCTTTCTCTATAAAGGCCAAAACTCTATGCCACAATAGCTAACGCCCCGCCCAGCGATATGTACCTTGCAACAACAACCAAGTCCTTGGGTAGAAGAAACCCGAAAGGATTTCATTCTACTTGCAGAGCCCATACTAAACAGTTGAGGTGAGTGTTTGCTAATGGTAGTGACTAACCAGTGTGGAAGAGAAGAGTGTTAGAATTTAGTTTTATAACCCAATCAAAATTATCATTAAATATATTTGCGTTGAATAATATA
>JABUQX010021033.1:0-2500 GCA_015478945.1 Trachelipus rathkii | reverse complement strand
TGGTTAGATATAATTATATTAAGTATTATATAAAACTACTATGAGTTTAAAACATATATATATATATATATATATATATATATAATATACTATATATTTATTAATATATATAATATTTGAACAATAAAAAAAATATAAAAAACTAAAATAGCTAAATACTATAAATTTTATTTTATATTTATTATTTTAATTATTAAAATATATTATTTTATTAATATATATATTATTTATATAATATATATATATGCGTGATATTTTGGTTTAGAGCACTGATATACAATCATAATCATCAGATCCATAGCCAAAAAACCTACCAATAGATACAGGAAAAAGGAAAACATTTTTGGAATCCTGGCAAAATTTTTTTTTGCGGAAACTGTAAAAAAAAATAAAAAAAAAAAAAAAAATAAAAAAAAAAAAATCATATCTCAAAAAACTACAATAGCTACAGCGAAAAGGAATACACTTTTGGAATCCTTGTAAAATTTTAGTTAGGGAAATGTAAAAAATAAATAAATATAATAATATAAATAAAATAATATATAACTATTTTTTTTTCAGGAGCAGGGGACATAATATAGTTAATTTACTATATATTATTTGTAAAGGTATTTACCACGGCAATGTAGGGCTCGAGCCGACGGGGAACACAGGGGGCGACGTTTTCCATTTCCCATAGAGGGAGGGGCGGGAGGAAACCCCCGCGACACCACCAGAATAACCGAAAGAAGACGGGGGGTTAGCCGGCAGACCCCCCCGGAGGGAGGGCAATTTAAGTCTACCCCGCATTCCTCCCGAAGGACCGAGAGACCCCGCTTACTGCCATCGGTCGCTGGAATATGTACCCTTTGGGCGTTATATCCTTTAGTAAAAGAATAAAAAAAAGCAAATTTAGTAGAATAGTACTATTTATTTTACGAGTAACCAATATAGGTCATACTAAATCGGCTCTCTAATCAACTTACTATAATTAATTATAACAATAATTTTTTTTTATCATTTATTTTTTTAACACTATTTCCTATTGTTAAAAAATCTTTACCAGGATTCTCCAAAAATGGTATTCCATATTTCACCTTTAGACTATTGTAGTTTTTGAGATATAATTTTTTTCATTTTCTTATTATTTTTTTTTTTTTTTTACATTTTTCCGCCCTATAAAAATTGGCACCAGCATTCCAAGGAAATGGTATTCCTTTTCCCATGTGGCTATTGTAGTTTTTGAGATAGTGGAAATGATGATAGTTGTCTCTCTAAACCAATTATCACCTTATAATATAGTTATATATTATATATTATATTATATATTATATATATATTATGGTATATATATATATATATGATATATATGTAAAATATCTGAAGGATATCAAACATATTTATTATATATATGCCTATTTGCTTAAGATATATATTATTAATATATTATATATATATTAATATATATTATATATATAAATTATATTATATATTATATATACTATATATAATATCGTTTATAGGTGATAATTGCGTTTAGAGCGCACAAATATCAGTCAATCCATATCTTCAAAAAATCTACAAGAAGCCAACGAAGGAAAAGGATATACAATTTAGTGATGGAAATGCTGAGGTGCCTATAATATTAGGGCGGAAAATTGTATAGAGTGGAAAATTTGTATCCTTGTGGAATAAAAAAAGTAATAATTATAATAATAATAAGAAATAAAATAATAAATATATATTTCCTTTAAATATGGAATTAAGAGATAGCGATAGAAGGAGTCAAGAGTCTGAATTTTTTTGATAATCCTGGCTAAGAATTTCACATAAGAAAATGTTAAAAAATAATAAAAATAAATAAAAAAATATTATTGTGTTAATACTATGTAGAGTAATATTGATATAAGATGATCATATTATTTATTTATAGCAATGAACCTTTTATTGTTGATATATATTATCTCAGTTTTACTATAAATAAATGTAAATAACTTGACGATTTAACTTTTAATATTTGATTTTGATATTCTAGATAAAAAATTTATATTGATATACTACAAGAAAATCTATCCTCCCAAGGGCTATTACCGCACCGCTATTGGTAGGAGTCGTCGTCTCTCGGCTCTTCGGGGACACTCTCTACCTGGCTCTCTCTCGTCTGGCTACTAGGACTATATCCCTCCTCTCCTCCGGTGCGCTGGCTCACCTCCGTCTCGTGCAACTCCCTCCTCTCATCGTCTTCTCTTTCTGGCGCTTAGCTTCGTGCGTCTACATCTCTCGCGTCTTCGTCTCTCCGTGGCTCTGGTTTCCTCTGCCGCTCCTCTCTCTCTTCTCCCTCGGGTATGGAAAATCTCTCTCTCTCGTCTCTTCTTACCTCTCCTCTCTTCTCTCTCTCTCTCTCGATTCTGTTCTCCGCTATCTCCGTCGGCTCTGAGCCTCTCTGCCTCCCGTACATCTGCCGATCTTCCTCTCTCTTGTTCAAATTACCCTTCTAATCAATAAAAATCTATTCTCTATG
>JABUQX010021032.1:27500-28925 GCA_015478945.1 Trachelipus rathkii | reverse complement strand
TAATTAAGCACCATTGGCTCGCTTGCGCTGGCCACTGGATTTAACACTGAGCCACCGATTCACCTTAACTAGGAATTGGAAAAAAAAAAATAGATCATTATTTTGGAGTCTTTTTTTTTTTTTTTTCTTGTTACAAATTTATTATTAATAATTATTCTTTTTTGTATTATTATTATTATTATTCTTATATTATGATTATTATTATATTTATATTATTATTATTATATTATTATTATTAGTATTATTATTATTATTATTATTATTTATTATTATTATTATTATTATTATAATTTTTAATATTATTATTTTACATTTGGTTATTATAAAATATTATTATTATTATTATATTTTATATTTATTATTATTATTACTCTCGATATATTATTTATTATTATTATTATTATTATTATTATTATTATTATTATTATTATTATTATTATTATTATTATTATTATTATTATTATTATTATTATTATTATTATTATTATTATTATTATTATTATTTATTATTATTATTATTATTATTGTATTATTATTATTTTATTATTATTATTATTATTATTATTATTATTATTATTATTATTATTATTATTATTATTATTTATAAGCAAGAATAATATTTTTTCTTTCTACGGCATAGATAAAATATTGTTTCTTATTCAAAATTTGATGAGGAATATTAAAATGACTTGATTTTCTCTATTACCCATACATAATTTTTTGGCTACGACCAGTTTTCGGCACGTATACCAAAGATGTATAATTATATTTGCTTATTATTTCTCATTAATATGATTAAATCTTACTTCGAAATGTTGTAGCCGATGATTTACGGTAGGGATGGCCAAAAAATATCGATATATCGAAATATCGATATTTTGGCTCGATATATCGATATTTTTGGCGATATTTTCTTAGGCGATATATCGATATTTCGATATTTTTTCTTAATATCGAAAGCCGATATTCTTTTCAAAAAAAATTTTTTTAAAGGCCGGAAAAAAAAAAATCTTATCCCCCTCTCCCGACACCCTGAAGTGATGAAACTCTTTTTTCCCCATATTTCGTTCTTCGTTCGTCCCCCAATGTCATGTATAAAATAAACCGAAAAATTGGGGTTTTAGATAGGGATAGAGATAGGGATAGAGGGGGATCGACATGGCACATACCACATAGTCAAATTGTCTTTTGAGTATTCACTAATCACTATTCAGTTATTCAGTGATCAAGTGGATAATGTGACCCAATAAAATTTTGGAATGATAGTAAAAATGCTTTCCCTGCTATGTTTATGTTAGCAATGAAATATCTTACTGTAAATGCGACGTCAGTCTCGTCAGAACTAACAGTATCATTATTAAACAATGTTTGCTCAAATGAAAGGAATAGATTGACTTCCGAGCATATCAATCAGTTAGTCTTTTT
>JABUQX010021032.1:20000-22500 GCA_015478945.1 Trachelipus rathkii | reverse complement strand
GTTGTAGACGGCCATCATTTATCTTCTAAATCTATAAAAAGTTTTGTTCTATCTCCAACTCCTTTTCTACCTTTTATTATTGACTTCACTATTACTTATTCACCTATCCATCAATATGCTGATGAATTCACCCTTCATTACTCACTTCATTTTATATAAAACAAAACACGTTACAGCAAGTGACTCACACTAAGAGGACGATCTTGGAGTAAATAAACTTTGATCTTTCTTGAATTTTTAATTGTGGCATTGAGAACACGGTGATTTTCAATGCTTCAAAAATTCAATTCCTTCATCTTACAAATCGACATAATCTTCGACACAACTGTAGCATTTTTTTTCTTCGAAAACACAACTCAGAATTTTGTCCGTCCTTAATATTTTTGGTGTTTCTCTTTCTCGTTATCGTAATTGGAAAGATCAAATTACTTCTCTTTCTAAACAAGCTTTCAAGAGGTTGGGTGTTCTGAGGCGCTTTAGGATTTTTTTTACAAGAGATCCCAGTTGCTTGCCCTTTATAGGGGCGTCGTTCGCACCTGTATGGTATAACTCACACATCAGGGGTCGTTTTTCTTACACAGCTTTCCTTAAAATATGGAGTCTAGGGCTTTTCCTCTTATGAACTCTCCTACTCTCATAACTCTCTCCTGTCTCTTTATTATCAATATTGCAATGAATACTGCTCTGAATTCTCCAGTCGCATACCTCCTCCATTGAGAATGGTTCGTGCAACACGCCTTACTACGCAGTCTCATCCTTTCATTCTTTAAATTTCACACCCCAGATTTAACGTCTATGCTCAATCTTACATGTACTCTACTGTTAAAGTCTGGAACACACTCTTTATTCAATTTTCCAAAACTACCTTTGACTTGCACAGTTCCAAACGCTGTGTTCAGGGAATGTCGACATTTAAATTTGATCTATTTCTGGAAATTGCTTCAACTCTGTATGAATTTGGTTGGACTCAGACCATTAACCACCAGAGGAGACTATGAATATATATATAATATATATATATATAATATTATAATATATATATATATATATAATATATATATATATATATATATATATATATATATAATATATATATATATATAATATATATATATATATATATATATATATATATATATATATATATATATATATATATATATATATATATATATAGGTTCTTTTCCGTTAAAGCCCCCACATCGATATATCGATTATTTTATTAAACTATCGATCCCTATTATTTTATTTAATAAATATAATAATTTTTTTTATAAAAATGTGAAGTTCATTTTCATTTATTTTTTTTGTCTTTTTATATTTTTATATTTTTTAAATTTTTTATTTACAAAAAAATGTATATATATATAATATATATATATATATAAATATAATATAATATATACAATATATATATATATATATAATATATATATATATATATATATAATACATCTTATACTTATATGTAGTGATGCACCGGAGAGTAATTTTGGCCGGAGGCCGGAGAATGAAAATTTTAATTCCGGCCGGAGGCCGGAGTCTCCGGCCGGAGAATGAAATTTCCATTTATACTTACCTTTTATATATATATATATATATATATATATATATATATATATATAATATATATATATATATATATATATATAATATTAATATATATATATAATATCTCAGCTATAATACTATATATATATGAAGGATTGACCCTAAGCATGCAATTATCATGCACCTTCCTCTTCCGGATCCTAAGTAGTAACTACTTAGAGAAGTTACACTCCTTGAAGACGGCTAAATACCCGTGAGGTGTGAACTACTTGTGCGCCACTGGGAATACATTACTATCAAGAGGAAACCCAAAGAAAGGTCAAAATATTATAGCACAAAACCTTTACTGGATCATCTTGAAGAGAAACATAAAACCATATATTTGAAGATAAAAGAAATATCTGAATATTCAAGAGGAAAAGTGACCGAAAAAAGAAAAATGATATCACAGACACAGCAGATTGATAATCCATGTCATCCAATCATCACTTCTACCTCCATAAAAAAGATTTCTCCAGCCCTACACTGTTTTGAAATAACTGATTAAAACAAAAAGATTTGGGGAAATTAATGTAGAAATCACAGAAATTCGTTTCAATATTTGGGAATTGATTGATGTGGACAATCTGCCATTTTCTTTTGTTGAAGACCATTGGATTTTAGAGATTAAATAAATCAAACTTATAGTCCACATATATTATATCCATCAAGGAGGGTACTTTTCAGAAGAGATTATCCAAACAATATATAAAAGGGTAAAGAACAAAATAACACTTCAGCTGCAAGAAATTCAAGCAATATCATTAACATCAGATATTTAGACTTGCTCATATAACAATGAAAGCTTTATAAGTAATGTCAGGAGGCATGGAATGATAAGATTTTCCAAAAGGAAGAAGTGGAACATACAAATCGGTAGTTTTTTAAGTGTTCTCATTCAGCAGAAAAA
>JABUQX010021032.1:5000-7500 GCA_015478945.1 Trachelipus rathkii | reverse complement strand
TATTTTTTTTTAGGAGCAGTATATATATATATATAGTATTATATATATATATATATATATATATATATATATAATATATATAATAATATATATATATATATATATATATATATATATATATAATATATATACTATATATGGATAATATATATATATAATATATATATATATATAATATATATATATATATATATATATAATATATATATATATTATATAATTATATATATATATAATATATTATATATATATATATATATATATAATATATATATATATATATATATATATATATATTATATATTATACTATATTATATATATAAATATAATATATATATATATATATATTAATATATATATATATATAAATATATTAACAATATAAATATATATATATATATTATATATCAGTATATATATATATAATATATATATATATATATATTATATATAATATAGTATATATATATATAATATATATATATATATATATATATATATATATATATATATATATATATATATATATATATATATTATTTGTAAAGGTATTACACGACAATGTAGGGGGCTCGAACTTACGGGGAACACAGGAGGGGGGACGTTTTCCAAATCCCGTAGAGGAGGGGCGGAGGAACCCCCGCGACACCCAAATACCAAAGTTTTTTAACTAGTGAAGAATATTTAAGGGATGATGAACAAGCTTATGATAGAATTTTACTTATAGATGAGTGTAGTAATAAAATACAAACGCTTGTCAAAAATAATAATAAAGACATGTCCCCACTCAATAAAAACAGTCATGAACACAAAGAGCGTGAGCCAGAGTTATTCAAAGCCCCTACTAGAACCCTTCCTACATTTAGTGGTGATGTTTTACAATTTGACCATTTTTACGAGGTTTTCAAGGCTAATGTAGAAAGCCGTAATTATTCAAAGGCAGCAAAGTTAGAAGCTCTCTTAGGGTGTCTTAAGGGTGTAGCATTAACGTTGGTGTCAGGTTATGCCCTGAGGGGGTGATAATTATCCCATAGTAATGGAGACTTTGAAGGAAAATTTTGGCAATAAACATAAATTAATACAAACTCTAATCTTAAAGCTTATAAATATTAAGGTACCTAGATACAATTTTAACGACTTGTTCAAGTTTAAAGCAGAGATTACATGCTGTGTTGAGAGTTTAAAGACACAAGAATTAATAAATAGTTGCAAAAGTTGCTCCATCATAATTGGAACCATTTTGGAACAGAAGATACCTAAAGAAATTTTAGATAAATTACCATGGGATAATCAGAAGAGTAATTGGGATATAGAATTTATTTTAGATATCATTACTAAAGCTTTAAATAATTTAGAGGTTTTAGGTCAAAAATTAGAGATTACCAACAATGATAAATCTAAAAATAATACAAACAATAATAATAATAATAATAATTATAAATCTAACTTTAAATCTAATAGTACTTTTAATAATTGGAAGACTGGTGCCATCCCCAAAAATTCTACAGTTTTAACCACTACCCACACTCAAGTTAATAAACAACTCTCACCTCATTCTCGTCCCTTTCAACCTTCTCACAACACCACACCAATTAGACCACTCCTCCCTACATCTCAATTTAACACCTCTTCTTCATTTAAACCCAAATCTTTTAATACTTCAGTTAAACCCACCTTTCAAGAGTACCCAAGCTATGAAAACAGGATAACTTGTAGATTTTGCAATGCTAATCATTATACCAATAATTGTCATGTCATTAATAAAATAGAGCATAGAATTAGTTTTATAAAAACAAAAAATCTTTGTTTCAATTGTTTGTCTAGCAACCATCTTTCTGAAGAATGTACTTCACAAAAGGTGTGCTATATATGTAAAGAAAGGGGGCATCACACTTCCATTTGTTCTAAAACTCCTTCCAATCCCAATAACATGGAAAATCCAACCACCAACCAAGTGGGTACTTTTTTAACAAGTAGTAAAGGGGTTGCTCTTCCTCTGGCAAGTTTTTCAATTTATAAGGGTAATAATGTTGTTCCTGTTTGCACCCTGTTTGATCATGCAAGTCAAAGAACGTTAGTGAGTAGGTCATTAGCTTGTTTTTTAAATTGCAGCCCATTGTATAAGATAAAAATGTCTATTAATGGTATTAATACTCCAGGAGTGAATAAATTATATGATGTAATTAATTTAAAGGTATGGACAGATGAAGGCATAACAGATTTAACGGCTGCAGTAGTAGATGAACTACCAAATTCTATATTTATACCAGGTTTAGTTCAGACTACGGAATTTTTGAGAAAATGTAATGTAACTTTAGCTAATCCCCATGCAAAGAATGATTATGTGAAAATTGGTCTTTTAATAGGTTCTGACCAATTGCACAAATTCCTTAGAGGATATGAAAAATGTTATGGTATTAATTTAATGAATACTACAGTAGGTAAGGTGATTTGGGGCAACCTTCCCTTTGATTCACACAATACAAATTCACAGTGTA
>JABUQX010021031.1:0-17500 GCA_015478945.1 Trachelipus rathkii | reverse complement strand
GCTATCTCCCTACCATTCACAACTTTCCTACACATCATCATCCGTTCCTTTTACATCCAACATATAACCTAAATATTTAAACTCCGATACTTGTTCCAATTGACCACTATCCAACATGATTTCACACCGGGGATCTACACATCCTCTACCACTTCTAAATGCACCTTGTTCTTCGCCAATCAGTCTTTCATTCACTCGAGTCACTCTTTTGAACAAAATACCAGCATATATCTTCCCTACCACACTCAATAGACTAATTCCCCTATAGTTCCTACAGTTCTCCTTATCTCACTTACCCTTATATAAGGGTACTATTACTGCTCTCCTCCAATCCTTCGGAAACTCCATTAAGGCTTTGTTACAAAACTTCTATATCCAGTCAATCACAATCTCACCTCCATTCTTGATCATCTCGCCAGTAATTCCATCTGTACCTGCAGATTTACCATTCTTCAACTTTCTCATTCTACCTATTACTTTATCCCCAAAATACATATTTCTTTTTATACTATCAAACCCAAACACTTTCACCGTCACCTCTTCATTACTGCTATATAATGTTATGCAGATTTCTTGAAATGCTCCCTCCACACTCTCCTCACATACATTTCATCAGTCACAAAAGTACCACCCTTATTCATTAGTGTATGAAGATACCCCCTTACTCTCTCTCTTAACCTTCCGCACTTCCTTCCGAAGAGTTTCCTATTCCGTTGCAAGTCCACGTTTATCACCCTTCCAAACTGTTCATTTACCAATCTTTTCCTCCTACGTAGGCAACTTTTACTTTTACTTTTTTCCTCCGTATATATTTCCATACACCTTTCTTTTGAAACCTCATCTTTAGATTTTAGCACATTCAACCACGCCTCTTTCTCACTTTTAACCGCCTGCATCACCTCTTCATTCTACCACTCATTATTAACATTCTTACTTCCCACTCTAGCAAATCCACATACTTCTCTCATTCCGCTGATTTATTTGCCAGCGCTCTTAAATACTTTTCCTTATTACCTTGTTCACTTAACTTTTCACTCTTAATTCTTACCACTGCCATCCTTACCTCTTTCCTCTCCATCTAAGCTCCGCAAACTTAATCTTACATAAAACAATATAATGATATTAAAATCCCATTCCCAGCCACCTAACTGATTTATCATCCATCACATACTTCAACATCTTCTTCTTCACCAACACAAAATCAATCATACTTTTCACTTCGATAAAATCCTTACACCACTCTAGTATATTTATGAATACTCATGTGTTTGAAAAAAGTATTACTTACACACATACCTCTTTCTTCACAGAAATCAATTACCCTTCCACCATTTCCATTTTACTCCGTCACCCCAAATTTACTTGTTATACCATCCCTTTTCTGATCCCCTATCCAACCATTTAGATCATCCAACACAATCAATCAGAAGCTCTTACTCACCACATCCAAAACATCATTAAGATTATCCCAGAAAATCGCCTTCTTCTTGACATCACCCTCAGATGAACCATATTTTACAACTTAAATATAATAATTAGAATTTTATTACTCACACAAGCAATATCCACCACAGCTCTGTGCCACATGTCACTTTTCAAAATCACAACTTCTTCTCTCCCCTTCTCATTTCCCTACTCTAGCACGTACAAATTTCACAACACACTACTATTCTTCACCGTTTCCTTTCATCTTTGTTTCCCTCACAGCGGGGAAATCAAATTTTCCTTTTCTATATACATCCATCACCTCTCTTGTCTTCTCATCGACATTTATTACTCCGACATTCCATGTACCCAAAGGATTCGTATAATTTCAACGGAAGATACAAGGTTGCAGATCACTATTATTCCCGAGGCCTGTAATAGCATACCTAGCAAGAGATAAGTGGTAGTGGGCAGCTAACCCAACTACCGCTGTCCCTGAAGTCACCTTCTACGACACGCAGAACATACGCTGTGGCCAATTCTTTCTCCACCACACATAGGGATACATGGTTATATCTATAAGGTGCGGTCTGGGAGAGGAGTGTTTATATGAACGCAAAAGAGAAAGGCGAACCATTGGTCAGTGGGATGTCATGGGAAATACCCTACTCACCATAAGCCCATTGGGAGGTACTTCCATTGCTTCGAGTGCGCTACTCTCTCTCTATCTCTCTCTCTCTCTCTCTCTCTCTCTCTCTCTCTCTCTCTCTCTCTCTCTCTCTCTCTCTATATATATATATATATATATATATATATATATATATATATATATATATATATATATATATTATATTATATATATATATATATATGAGAAAGAGTTATGAAGATATATATATATATATATATATATATATATATAGTATATATATATATATATATATATATATATATATATATTACCTTAATATTTCCAATAGCTTCATCAAATTTTTCTCTTCTAGTTTTAGTCTGCTGCATAGGTATTTTTGGCTCATTCCAAGGACGTGGACCGTTATCCACAGGCTCCTTGACTTCTTCTAGAGGAATTGTGTTGCTCACTGGCTCGGAATGTTCAAACTATTAGAAAGGAGATAAATCAAAGTTGGTTAGGTATGAATTTTTGATATGATATTATTCATTTAAAGATTCACTTTAAAACAGCTAAGTACCTTTAACTGTGTTGCTGTTATTAAAGCACAACCCATAAGTACGCTGAAGACCGCGAAACAGATGGTATAATTGCGTTCTTGTTCATGAGGTCCACATGGATGCCCAGGAAAGGACGTAGAATGATCAAGAGCAATCCCAACAAAAAACATTGCTAATCCCCATCCGACGGAACCGAACATACGCTGACTTCCATATTGATCTGCTTCATCTCCTAAATAACCTAAAACCTACGTTGATTGAAATAAAGTTATAGATATGGGTAAGGTTTCTTACTGAAAATTTAATTTCAAAATCGTTTCATAAGTTTTGTGCGTACCGAAGTATCAACGAGGGTAATTGCCGGACAGCTGAAAAATTCTCCTTAAATATATATAAACTAACAAAAGATGAGAAGGAAATATACTTTTATCATTCTGATGATAGACTTTATATTATGTTAATTAAGTATGTGAATAAATTACACACACACATAGTTTTCTGATTTCTTTATATATATTTATAATATAAGAATATAACATTATATATTATTATATGATATCAACTAACAATAAATTGAAAAATACATCCCTAAAAAAAGCCAAAATTATTTACACTCAACAATTTTACCATCATTATAAACATAAAAGAAAATTTGATAGATTTAATATATTTATATATATATATATATAGATATACTATTATATATTATATATATAATTTATATAATATATATGTGATATTATATACTAGTATATACTATATATATACATAGATATAATAAATAATATATATATATATATATATACTGCAATATATATACTAATATAATATATTATATATATATTAATAATATATATATATTATAGTATACTATAATATAATACTATATATATATATTATATATTATATTATACATATTGCTATATTATATATAATAATATATATTTATATATAAATATATATATATATTGTATCATTTCATAATATATATTGATATAATATATATAATATTAGTATATATATATATATAGAGTGGTAATATATAATCATTATATATATATAATAATATAATATAATATACATTATAATATATATATATTACTCCCCTACTACTTATATATACATATACTACTCGTCAATATATATATATATATTAACTATATATATATATTTAATATATTATATTAATATAAATTAGAGATGTTTATATATATATACTATTTGTCAAATATATATCTAATAATATATATATATACTTATATGATATTATATATTAATATAGGGATTTATTTCTCAACCCTTTTAATAAGTAATATTACCTGCTAGTAGTTAGGTATATATTAATTTTTTACTATTAAATTTATGCACAAACTAAGATGTTTTGATGTTTTGACTTTCTTTTTTAAAATTAAAAATTTTCGTAATGTCTATATACACTCGTAATCAAATAATCTATCCGAATTATCCACTACCGAACTTTTCTATCTAATATTCCAAAGATACTTGATCGAATTTTATCCTTCACAATTCAATTCCTGTCGCGGCTCGAAATTTTCAGAAATTGCGACATTATTTTCGGTTCCTATACTGATCGGACCTGGACCCTTAGGTTTTGGGAATAACCAGATAGTGTGAGCAGCAAAAAGAAATTTAAAGGAAGAGACGAGAGAGAAGAGAGAGAATGAGAAGAGACTGACCGAGAGACGAGAGAGAGATAGACACGAGAGACAGAGAGATAGAATGAGAGAGAGAGAGAGAGAAGAGAGAGAAAGAGGAGGAGACGAGAGAGAGAGAGTAATAAAATTAACAATTAGATGTTTAAAAGTCCACGACTTTGGAACAATTGAGACCTGGCAAGAAACAGATGTTTTTTTCTTTATTAGAAGTTCTCATCTCACTGAAATTGACCTAGCCCTATTCTAGGAGGGAAACCTTTCTAGGTAGTGCTACCTAGGATTCGGAAGAGGAATCATACCCTAAAAAACCCTACCTTGGGACTCCGATCGATCTAATCGATTTCAGCAATGTTAAAAATGTTTCAGTAATATTTTCAAATGTTACAGCAATGTTTCAAATATTTCAGAAATGTTAAAAATGTTCCAGAAATATTTCAAATGTTGGAGCAATGTTTCAAATGTTTCAGCAGTTTCAAATGTTTCGGCAATGTTTCAAATGTTTCAGCATATTAAAAAAAATTTCAGCAGTAATTCAAAAATGTTTAAGCTGTTTCAGCAACCTTAAAAAAAATTTCAGAAATGATCCAGCGTCGGGCTAACCTATCACCAGAAATGCCCACAGAGCACTGCAACGCACAAATGGTTATTATGTTCCGCACTGCACCGCTCCTCTATATTTCAACGCCCACGCAACTCACCTAACCTCTATATGTCTAAAACACTGGAATTGTGTGTCGCACAGCACTGCACTCGGTGCCTCGACCAACCATAATCCAGCGTAATTTTGTAAGTTTCTGATATAGAAAATTTAGCAGATAACAAAGTATACATTTCTCCCATTTCCACTAGAACTATGTTTGATATTTAGAATAGTTTTGTATTTAAATAAAACTTTTGCATTATTATTACAAAAAAGTACTCTTAGAAGAGTTCCAAATATTACTGTAAGTAGATGAGTAAAAACGAACTCCTATAGGTTCTGAAGAACGGACCTGTAATCACCGAAGACGATGAGGACGTTGACCGGAGTGAACCTGCGAATCCTTTTTAGTTAAATGACTTAAGAAGGATGGTGTTTCTTTCAAAAAAGTATAGAGAATGCTCCTGAACATCAGAGAGACTAGTCTGCTGCTCTTCAAGCTTATACCAGCTTAAAATATATTTGAAAGAATATTATAGTTAACATCTGTTAGTCAACTAGTATGGGTCATATATGGAAAGGATAAAGAAAACCTGAATAGAAGAATAATAATAATAATCTTTGATAGTATATTTAAAGTTAGGGCGTGTATCATTTACCGTTTGAATTTTCCAAAGGAATTAATTTGTGGATCAACAGGTTATTAGAAGTAAGGTAGTTAAAAACTCTTCTAAATAGAGTAAAGTAAAAAATAATAATTAAAATAATAAATAAAAATAATAGGAAAAATAAAAATTAAAAATAAAGATATTAATATTTAAATGTTCTGAGTGTGGCTAGGAAGAAATGTTGAGATTACTCAGGTGAAGGAAAAGAAAGCTTATAAAAGGCACTAATGCTTACCATTACCACATAAAATATTATAGGAAGTGTTAAAGTGGAGGTAAAAGAGTTGAAAGAAAAAAAAAGTAATTTAATTTCTTACTAAAAAGTAGTAACTCAAAATATGGAACTATTCATGGAATATCAAAGGACATCAAAGTGTGAGAAGTTTATTAGCTCAAGAGTCAATGAATAAGAAAACAGATAGATAGAATATGTAATACAAAGTATAATCAAAAAATATTAATGAATGTCAATTCTATAGAATTTTATGTAAAAGAACAGAATAAGAGCCAAAGTTAGAATAGCAATAATGAAAAAAACGAAGGAACTATTCAACTTACCATTCATTATGAAGATATTATGAATTAATAAAAGGCGAATGACAGTTATTATAATAACATAGTTGAAAATGAGTTTAAGAAAGTTATAGAAATCTTAATAAGGGTATAGTATAAGTATAAGGTAAAAAGGAATAAGAAATAATGTTATGACACCAAGAAAGAAATTACAAGAATGACTCAGTAATAAGAGAAGAGTGAAAAGTTGAGGAAAATGAAAAAACTGCATATGAGAATTTAATAATGCCAGAGTATAAATGAAATAAGAAATAAAATACGTATAATATTTAATTTATCAGAAAATATTAAAATTATGTTGAAATATAGACAGAAAATGTGGAACAGATAATAACAAATGAGAAACCAGAATAGGAGTAAAATATATATGGATAGATCAAGACTTGTTGTCACTCCTCGATGAGAGAAATTGTACCCCACACTACTTTTGAGGTAGGTCTCACATAATTTATAAATACAATTCTGCAGGCTGTAACAACAACTATATACACCAAACTATCATATATCTAAAGATGCGAGTCTTCAAACATATAAGCATTTACTTTCAGAAAAATCTCAATATCTCGCAACCAGAAAATTCAGCGAGAACCATTGGGGAATTTCCCATTGCAAACTCAAAATTTATGATCCTAAAAGAAAAATTGATCCCATGAGAAATCGCATTGGAACTTTAAGAATTGAAGCAATGATTCCAACGGAATCATTGAAAACTTTTGCTTCGTAATACTAATAAATATAACATCTAGGAATAGAAAAAGAATTATAAAGGTAATATAAATGCGAGATCTAAGTAAACTTGACAGCGTTCTTATAAATTAAAATATGTACGAGTGAATTGTCTTTGCAGAATGCATTCCCCGAATGGGTATACCACACAATATATGTTGATAAGTATTCAGCGTCTGAAAAAATTAAACAACGAGATAAGAAGCCAAAGATAGTAACCTTTATGCTACTCAATAGAGCAATTATATGGAAACACCATTAGGAGAATTAAAAAACCAATAAGGAGGATAATCCTAGTATGAAAAGTCCAAATTAGTAAGAAACTCATGACCACAAGAGAAGAAGTGAAAACACGAATCCTATTGATGTTAAGGAATGGAATAATCCAGAAGCAATAACCATAAGTAGCATCGTATACAGCATTACATAGCCAGAGTAGATAGAGAGCAAAGGAAATTAATCTCACCACTGCTGTGCATAGACATAGGAATCCACACAATATAAATGTGGTACAAAAATTATAAAGCCACAGACCACACATACAGAATAGAAATGATAGACATGCATATAAAAAAATATCAAGTCTATAAATATAGAAAGGTAAGGTTGTGCGCAATAATACGGTTGATACAGCGACAGGCAACCTCATATTGTAGCATGCTATATTATAGTAAGAATACGAAAGCTTAAAATTAAACCTAGCTGCAACTGGTTAAAAAAAACAAGATTATGAAAAAAACAGAAAAAATGATCATATTTGTTTAATTCTGAAAATATTTAGAAGAGAAAAACCCTCAGTGAGCCAAAAACTTTTATAAGCAAGAAATTGATATAATGAAAGTGGAATACTCAACTCCATAAACTACTCCACTATAACTACCATCTTTCTTAAAAGATAAAGTGAAGTTATGAGAGCTGATTTTAGAGAAGGAAATTATGAAAGATGAAGTTAATCCTTAAATAATGAAGGTTAACCTAGATAATAGTAATATATATATAGAGTGGAAAAGTAGAAGGATGAAAATCCCTCCCAAATAATATAAATAATAATCTGACAATATTATTACCAATGATGAATAGGAAAAAACTGATATAATACAGTAAATTGATATAAATGGAGTTAAAAACATTATATTAGTTGAAGAATGTTTAACAAAAGCATCACAGGCAAAGTAATCAATGTAATATCAAATAAATGTATGTTAATATAAAGATAACTAAAAATCAAATTCTAATGGATAAACCATCCAAAAAAGCCAAAAAGGGACAGGATATCAGAAAATCCAAGAAATGAAATTCAAGAATGTGCTCATCTATAATGAGAATGTGAATATACAAATCATTAAAAATTCAAATAAATATGAAGAATGAAATCTAGAATTTAGCAGCAAATATTTTACCGCCCTCAAATATCACATTAAGTACTATATGACCATTAATACCAAATACTCATATATAAATAACCTATCAGATTGAGCTGTAGTATATGTCATGACGAATAAAATGATATAAGCATATAATATATAGTATAGCATACTACACCTATAAAGTAAACGACATAAAATATAATGTGAAGATATCAAAAAAATATAGGTTTGCAGTAATAGCGAAGATTATTGAGAATCATATAAGTGAATCTAATTATTAATAAAACAATAATAAGATGATTATGT
This sequence comes from Trachelipus rathkii, assembly GCA_015478945.1. Taxonomy (NCBI): domain Eukaryota; kingdom Metazoa; phylum Arthropoda; class Malacostraca; order Isopoda; family Trachelipodidae; genus Trachelipus; species Trachelipus rathkii. Next base: position 8,928 of record JABUQX010021031.1, on the reverse strand, counting down.
AGAAATATAGGAGTATAGGAAAAAGGCAGGGAAACATCTTCATATGAGGTATTAGGATACGAGATATAACAAGAGTTGCAATATATAGATAGCGTCCCTTCATAAGTGGAATTATAATAGGATATTAAAATAAGTCTAACTTTAAGATTCTACAATAATTAATGTAATCACTGGTTGTTAAGGACTTCATAGATGAAGCAATAAGGAAATGTTTAATAACAAACGTATAAAAAGATACTGCCGTTAATGAAAATAAAGGGTCAATAAATGAAATAATGTAAATATAAAATAATAAAAGATATGTATGAAGTATAGATGAAATATTATAATTATATATAGGATCTTTCAAGGAGACTCTAATATTCCCTGCTCGTTATTGATCAAGGAATATTTATTATGTATTACATATGTTATACAATTGCACTAATCATAAATAAAATTAACTATAGGATAAAAAATATGGTTTATAGAATTTAAATTTCAAATGAGTAGTAAAGAAAAAGAGCTCAAAAGAAAAATATCTAAACACACTATTATAAGCAATATATTGTGTGATACATAAATTATATGCTCTCAAATAAATATAGAGAGATCGGAAAAACAGACAAGGTTACAGAGGAAATTGTTAAAGCGATGAACTATATTCAGAAGATAAAAGTAATATTAAAGTAATTGATATGAAGAACATTTGGGGTTAATGATTCAAACATTAATAAGTTTAGGTGAACCATTTTGTAAGTCTCTCAATGATTAAAAAAAAATGACGATATGTAGAAACAGAAGCTGATTGTACTGATGATAACAATAAGCCCCGAAAAATAATGAAATACAGAAAATATAAAAGGATTTAATAAGAAACAAGGCAGATAATTCTTACAATAGAATATCTAGGAATTGAAGAGTCTGATGAAATAGAGTCAAAAGGTAATGTATAAGAAAAAATAACAAATAAGAAAATATAATAAAAAGAATAGACAATACAGCAATAGAATCAGAATATAAATAAATACACATAGAAAAATAATAAAATAATATATACTGTAATCCTATATAAAGGGAGTTCACCTAGGTCAATTTAACACATAATGAACCAGCTTTTAGGAAATAATTAAGATTTAGAGAGTATACATGAAAGTAAATATAATAAATTGAGAATAGATCGTAGAAAAATCAAATATAAGAAAAATATAATAATAAAATAAATACATTGCCCATTAAGATTAAATCTACTAAAAAACCAAATTAAATGAACATAGAGACCAAAATAATATAAATTGTGTAACCTAGAAATTGAAGGAGAATGGCGATATGGTCCACAAATGAGATGATAGAAATATATATAAATTACAAGAGATAAAATAGGATTAAGTATAACTATTCAGAGAGATAAGTGAATATAAAATATATTTATATAGAAGATAGAGAAGAGATGCTATATGAGCACGAGATGATGAAACCCCCAACAACATCAAATACAATAAGATGGAAAAGGATTACCTGGAAGGAGTAGGATGAGGTATAAAAGTGAAATCATGAAACTATTGCAGAAATAAAAGTAGTGGAATAAGAAATAATATATAAAAGATCCTGAAAAGTGACATATAATATCAAGTTGCACTGAACAAGAAATTAATTATAATGTATATTCACCAAATGTGATAGGAAGCATATATTAAATGTGGATAAACATCATCTTCAGGATAGTTAGATTAAACTGTAACTAAAAAACCAGATCTACTATTCTTCAATAAGGAAACATTAACTCAGTTAAAGAACCGTTTAAGACAGGGGATATCCTAAAAAAAGAAGATGAAATTAAGGAGAACACTAAAGCTGCACAAGATGCAAATATTGAATAGAAACAATAAATGAAGTCAGGTGGATAAAGATAGATAGTAAGAAGGAGGAAGAAATCACAGAAAAAAATGTTGAATGTGTGCAAGGACAAAAACAGAAAACAGATATAAACCATTTATTTTGACAAGAATGCAAAACACCATGCTACGAATTCATAGGATTTATACACAGTATTTAGACAAAAACACAATTGCAAATCATGATTCATATGAAAAAATTATGGCCAAAAATACCAATTTTGAAACCTATACCGATAAATACTGGCAGCACAAACCAGCAGCCACAATAATAGAAAATGAGGAAGCCATGATCCTATACGACCAAGCTTTGTGAACAATACACAACATCTTATACCTACAACGAAAAAAATGTTAAAACACATTTGAGTAAAGATAAAAGAGAAGAAAAAAAAACAGAAATGTTATATCATAGAGATTGAATAAGCTAGGGACATAGTATAAACAAGTAAACATATACTATTGGAGCAGATGTGAAGAAAAGGATGCTCTCTTTCTGTTCTATGTCTTGATGCATCTACCATAGGCATTGAAGAGGATGCTGAATGTGGAGGGGTTGGAGGCACTGACAGAGACTCAAGGTTTTGAGGAGGAGGCGTTGTAGAAGTAAGAGCTAATGACCACATACGCCAAAAAAGCTACCTACATCGTAGGTCAAAGATGTGGGTCATGGAAGTGATTAAAGAAAAAAGCCTAGCAATTTTAAGACTCGTGCTAGGGAGTACATTACCTAGTAAATTCTTCAATACCTTAGGTCCAAGGTTTGGACCAGGATGAAGGATTAAAATCATTTACTAATAAATGAAGGGAAAATAAAATAAAAATAAAAAAATAAAATTATTTAAATGTTGATGAACTTTCCACTGCTAGGAAATATCAAACTGTAAGGAAAGCCTTAAAAAAACACAAATGCTTTAGTTAATTATTTTAATATGGAAAATATTGTAGCAAGCCAACTTTACCTTTGTGAATCAAGAGGAAAAAGAGCTGAGAAATAGACAAAAAGGAGCATTTGAAACATCAAGGACTCAATCCATGATAATAAGTATAAGATGATAATGAAAATAGTAGGAGAGGTGGAGGGAATTTATGTATTGATTAGCAGAAAGCGTGTTCCTCATTCAAGGCTAAAAGAAACCGTAAGTTTGTAACATCTATAAATAAGTATAGAAGTAAAATCCTAAGTTCCTGGAAATCGGTGATTTAATAACAAAAGGAAAATTAATTAATTAATGGATAATATATTATTTATTAAAAAGATATTTAAGGGCTTAATACGGTTATGCTAGTGGATCCGTGTTTAGGACGAAAGAACTTGCATTCTGTCTATTTTTCAATATGATTTCGGATGTTTCCATTCTCAATGGAATCTTCAAAAAATAATAAGTATCAAATTTCATCACTATATAGATTTGGATAGGTAAACCATTGGTTATAATCCGTCCAGATGAGAGAAATTACGGTACTTTAAAAATTTTGAAACTTTGAGTTCATTTTGCCTGATTTAAAATTTCTCCATTGTAGTGAAATTGCACTGAATTACTCATTTCCACTGCAATCGTAGCCAAAGGATGCTGAGAGACGGATTAAATGTTGTTAAGTAACTTTCTACTTTCAGCAGATTATTGGAATGATACTTTGGATAATACTGATAAAATATTGTGCTTATTTCATCTAGTTCTATAACAATAAAAACGAATAGTCCATAAAATAATCATATAAACAAGAAAAAGAAAATAAAGACTTTCAACAGTAATAAACTTTTAAAATAACTTAGTGGAGAGTGGTTGCAACTCTTGCATTCATAACTTTAGTATTAAAATTTAAATTAAGTTTATCCAAAAAAAGTAGTTACGAAATATTAAATATATAATTTAAATTTAGTAATTTAAAATATGCTGACTTAGTGTGAGAGTTTAACTTTTGCAACAGACTAAAGACCAAACATAAAAAATTTAAAATAACTTGTGAGTTTAACTTTTGCACATAAAACCTACATATAAGGTAATAACTTTGGTAAAATCTCTTAAAATTAATAAATGATAAACTCAAAAGTGTTATTAAAAAGAACTTCTGATTGATGATAACGAAACACATTTTTAGGATTCTAAGATATTTTAAATATCTGTATACATTAAAAACAATATCTTCCAAAAACTATCAAATATACATGACTGTTAATAGTTTGATCAAAATATTGAATTAGTATTTATAATAACAGGTGCATTGATTGAAGAAAATTTGTACTCACATAATCTAATAAAATTAGCTCTGATATTTTTCATTATAATAACACAAAAGAAAAATCCAAATTAGATCTACTACAGGAATATTTCAAATATGTTCTATCTTTAAAAAAATTATATAGAAGATCCATCTATAAAATATCCTGTCGGAAATTGAAAATTCTATCCATAAAAATACACAAATTTGATTTAACATTTGATGTTTCTTTATTTGAAAGTTTCTGACAGAAAGAAAAAGGTCTTAACCCTCAAAAGAAAGTGCAAAAGAAATACTTCTTGCTAGTTATCACGCGCTGCATATTCATATAATATCTCTAATACTTGGGCAAAATTTCGTCAGCTCTTAGTGCCAACTGACATTAAGTGGGTAAAGGTGCTAATAAGTATTTGTTGGCTATTCATGTTGACTTTAGGGACAATGAGGAAGTGAGTTACTGATAAACCTAGAGTTCGCTCATCATAAAAAGGGAAGGTGGGAAAAAATGTGATGTTCAGCAGTTTTGAAAAACAAAACCTACTTACATAAACAATCACACACTCTCAATCTTTATAATACATATATATATATATATATATATATATATATATATATATATATATATATATATATATATAATATATATTAATATAAAAATATATATTTAATATATATAAATATATATACATAATATATAACTAATTAAATTATATAATATATATATATATATATATATATATAATTATAAATTAATTATTTAATATTCTATAAAATATTTTTATATATAATATATATATATATATATATATATATATATATATATAATATATGCACTGTTGACAAATATAAAAGCATTAAATTTAACTATTCTGACATATCCTTGAAAAGTGTTGGAACAATATCGTTATTTCACTCCTTAAGCAGACATAATTCTTACGAACATGCTATGAATATCATCAGGACTTTAGATGACATTATAATATTATATAAAAATCAATTGAATGGAGAAGGAGCATCATCGAAATCGCAAATGTGAATTTAGAGGCAAAAGTCTGAGAGAATAAATTTTAACTAGAATACATAGGTAAGTCTGGCGCAAAATCAATCGTCAGATGAAAACATCTCGATTAACATATCTCTATAAGTAAGCTGAGAGATAATGTTATTTGTTTATGTTAGTGTGTACTGTTAAATATATGTATATATGTGTATGGATGTGTTCATGTATGTTTGTGTCCTTATTGCTACTCATAATCAAAACCTGGTTTTGATATAATCCCCGAAGATTTTAAAGAAATGCGTCGCTTCAAAAGACGTGTTTTTAATGGATCTTTCGTCTGAGTAAAGTCTCGTGCGTCAGTCATAATTCAATAATATATAGCTACGTGCTCAGATACACTGGGAAAGGTAAATTAAAAGAAAAAAACTGGATCTATTATATATTACATCTCATTTAAAAGGAATTATATATATATATATATATATATATATATAATATATATAATAATATATATATATTATATAGTATAATATATATATATATATATATATATATATATATATATATATATATAGTATATGGGCCACACTGAGCTGGGAGATCACTCTGTATTTAGGAAGACTGCTATGTTCGCCTGCTTCAACTAGAGCAATCTCGAAGATTCAGAAAGTATTGTGTGGGGTAAGAACAGGCCATATCAGAAGGTGTTCTGTCCTGTCAGGCTCGAGGGAACATTTAAACATGAAGATGATACAGGGATGTTTATGTTAAATCTGTGTGCTTCTGTAATTATAAGTTTGGTTGGTGGCATTACCTGATCTCAGTCTAACAAGTGTGCTTGATGAGGTATTGATTACACTGTTCCTGATATGTCGAGGATGTTTCTTAATGGGATAATATTTGTCACTTCGTGTAGATGTTGAAACGGAATAGTTTTAGTGCAGCCTGTTATTATTCGGAGAGCGGGAAATTTGGAGCTTTCTACAGTATGTTTGATTGTGCTGTGGTATGGTATCAAGCTGAAAATTTTTAGTTTAGGGTAGATCTTATAAGCTGCATATATACTGAATTGAGAGTAGCTCTGGTACTGCTGAATTCATTTTGGGAATGCGTGCTTAATGTTTAATTTTCTATTTAGTGATTTTATTATCGATAAATGTGAGTTGGGAAGTTGTTATGGGCATCCTACGTGAGACGAAATATATTTGGATATTAATGGACTTTAATATAGATTGTTTTAGATTCACAAGAAGGTAAAGGGTGGATTGGTGTCCGTCGGTGTCATTAGAGTGATAGCAGAAAAATATTCTAATCTTCTGGGGATGGCACTCTGTTAGAAAAAAAAGAACCAGGTTTCCATTTGTTGAATATAAACTTCTTTATATATATATATATAATATATATATATATATGATATATAAAGAATATAATAGTAATATTTATATATACAAAAAAGTTGCTATATATATATATATATAATATTAATATATATATATATTAATTATATTTATATATAAATATGTAATATATTATAAATATTATATATATAATATATATATATAATATAATATCATATATATCCATTATAATATATATATTGCGGTATATATATATATAATAATGTATAGTATTATAATCAAGGATAAATTTATAAATATGATTATATAAAATATATTATAATATATATAAATAGATATATATAATATATAATAATATTAATATTATATATATAAAAATATATATATATAATATTAAGAAATATAATTGTATACTTTATATGGGTATTATTACATTTTTACACCACTAGCACGTCTAAGCCCTCAATTTCAAGAAGGGGGTGTACTCATTTAAATATCCTAGTAAGATCATTGAATCCTAGAGAGGGAATAGCTCACATTCTCCCACCGACCAGTTGCGAACTGGGACCCTCGCTTTGTTGGCGAGTGCTCTAACACTGAGCATCGGAGCGCTTTTGTTTTATAAATAAATGTAAATAAAAATATAGAACATATATATAATAGAACAGATAAACAGACATAGAATATATATAGATATACAGAATATAAATATATATTATTATATATATATATAATATATATTATATATATATATTATATATTATATATATATATATATAATATATATATAATATATAATAATAGTTAATATCTGTGTCGTGTAGACAAATATAAATATCACAATCTATTTAATCTTATACGAGGGTAATTATATTTAGAGACAAAATTGATTAAATATACAATAAAGATATAATGATTAATTAAAAAAATATATATATAAATAATAATATAAAAATATAATATATATATATATAAAATGTATATTTATATATTATTATATATATATTATATATATTATATATAATATATATATTAATAATATAAATATATATATAATATGTGTATAATATATTATATCTATTATAATATATATATAATATTACTTATATTAACTGCAAAGTGTAGATCGAAGACACATTAGTATATTAAAAAAGTATATTTAAGTAAATTATATTAAATAAGTATCTAGTATATATTATATATTTTATATATATATATATATATAAATTAATATATATATATAATATATATATATATCTAGTATATATTATAATTATATATAATATATATGTTAAATATAATAATATATAATAGTAATTAATTTAATAATATAATATGAAGTATATATTTATATATATAAATATATATATATATATTATATAGTAAATATAAATATATAAGATGTATATAGTATAGTATGAGAAGTTAAATGAATAAAGTTATAATAATTTATTATATATATATATATAGTATTATATATATATAATATGACTAAATATTATATATATAATATATATATTAAATATTATATATATAATTAATATAATATAATATATATATATATATATATATATTTATATATATTATATATATATATATATAATATCAGTTATATAATATATATTAGTTATTTATAAATAATATAAATAACTAGATTATATATATATATATAATTAATTATATAGATAATATTATATATATATATATATATATATATATTATAATAAATTATATACATTAAATATATATATATATATCTATATTATATAATATTATATATAATATATATAATATATTATATATATACTATATATATATATATATATATTATATATTAATATATATATAGATATATATAATATATATTAGTTATTATATATTATATTCAATATTTCTTAAAACATTAGAAGTATTGAATGAGATTTAAAAAATTTATTTCTGTTTCCTGAATGACATCCCAAATATAATGAAATGTCTAATTTTTAAACATATTTAATTTTAATAATTTTACAATTTCAACAGATAGAAGATTCATAGAAAAAACTTGGTTAGCTTTGGTGAAGTAGCAAGTTAATATTTTTAGTTGTCACATATTTATATTACAGGACATCTATCATTTAATTATAATTGGACAACCTTTTAAAAAGTAATGAGTAATAGAGATTTAACAGACTTGCATCATTTTGACTTAGATTAGAGTAACATGATACTATCAATTCTATTATTCAGTTATCATCATTCATTATATTTTAATGAAGTAAGATATCCCAAGCAAAAGTTTGTAGAAATATATAATTAAATATTGCTGAAAAAATCATATAATTCGATAAAAATCTCAAATAATATATATATATATTATTATAAAAATAGATATTTAAAATTATAATATAATAAATATCACTATATATATAATTAAGATATAAATATAATATATATAATCGCTAGATAAATAATAATGAAATGCGGATTCTAG
>JABUQX010021030.1:27500-33668 GCA_015478945.1 Trachelipus rathkii | reverse complement strand
GAAATAATAAAACTCCTTATAATTCAAAAGCATAACTCTAATGACAATCTATCATAATATGTTTATTATAATTATATATTAATTATAATAAACAATTAAACAATCGTAATTGAAGAAATCAAAGAAGGAAATATTTACAAAATAAAATTTAGTGTGTAGTATATGATTGATTTCAAAAACTAACCATTGGGGTTTAATAACAAATTAGTTAACAAAAATAAATCAAAAACAATCAAAAATAAATGAACTAAAAATAATTGAAGGAGAAAAGGAAATTGCCGACCAACTCAATAAGCACTTTGTAAACATTGGTAAGCAAACTGCTGTAGGCAGGCCTCCAAGTCAAACCGCATTTGAGACCTACATGGGACAGTGTGGCTCTCGCTTCTCTTTTCAAAATATTGTGGCTTCAGATGTCAAAGCGATAATCACTGAACTAAAAACTAAAAAATAAGAAATACGATCTTTTTACCATTCCAAACCACATTTATAAAACAACTGCCGACATAATTGACTCTCCTTTAAAAGACCTCTTTAACATCTCCCTTCACACGGGAATTTTCCCCGAAACTTTAAAAGTCTCACGTGTCACTCCTGTTCATAAAAAAAGGGGATAAACATGATCCTATAAACTAGAGACCGATCTCAATTTCACATACGATTAGCAAATTATTTGAAAAATTACTGTTGAAGCGCTTGACAGAATATCTTAATTTGAATAACATTCTTAATGACCTTCAATTTGGCTTTAGGAAAAATAGGTCTACAACTGAAGCCCTTGTCTGTTTGACGGAAAAAATATATGAAAATATAGACCATAAAAATTCATCAGCGCTTATTTTATTGGATCTTACGAAAGCTTTTGATACAATTGATCATCATATACTTCTGAGAAAAATGTATAAAATGGGAATTCAGGGAAACGCACTACAATGGTTTAAAACATATCTAGAAGGGAGATCACAGTATATCAAATTGGGTGAAATATGCTCGGATAAACTGCAATATAAATTGTGGTGTTCCACAAGGATTTATATACTAGGCCCTTTACTATTTACTCTTTCTATACTAGATATGTTCAATTCACACGGAACCCTTTTCATATGTTTTTTTGGGGCTTTTGGCTGGGGGCTGATTGACATATTACAATATTAATAAGTGATAAAGATTTCCTATACAGTACTATCATGAGAAGAAAACGATTAGACACATTTAAATAAGATTGCAACATGGATCGATTATAACAAACTTACACTAAATGTACAAAAAAACTTCATACATTCCTTATTAGCAATAAAAACATACCACTGAAATTCAAACGATAAACATAAAAGAGTATAAACTGAAAACGAGACAACATATGCAAAAATATCTTGGGCAGGTTAATGTTGATGAAAAATACCATTTAAAAGAACATATTAACACGTTAGTGGAGTAAACTAGGCAAAGGTACATTTACATACTAGTTCCAAATTTAACAAAATACATAATCCTCTATATTTACTGAAAAAGATATATTTAGCTCAAGTGCATCCACTTTATTAATATTGCCTCCGAGTTTACGGCATAGCAAATAAATCAGTTATTCAACCGCTTATAACTATGCAAAAATGTTTTATAAGACTCCTAAGCGCTGCTAGAAGCTTCTATGATCATACAACACCTTTATTTAAAAAACTTAAAATATTGCAGTTTGAAGAACCTGTTAAAGCTATCTCTTTTAAAAGAGCAGCAAAAGATCATAAATAATAAAGCCTGCAACTTCCTATTATCTAATTTTCAAAATAATCAGAATCGAAGAAGTAGAGCACTACGAAATAGGTCGCATATTAATCCCCCTTTTTTAAGATTAGAAAAAGCTAGACAAGCAGCTAGCTTTAAAGGTGCTAAACTTTATAACGAATTACCGCTTAATTTAAAAAATGAAGAATCCTTAAAAACATTTACATTTAAAGTGAAAAAACGTTATATTGATAAGTACTATTATTATTATTATTATTATTATTATTATTATTATTATTATTATTATTATTATTATTATTATTATTATTATTATTATTATTATTATAATTATTATATATTGTTATTATATTATATCATTATTATTTTAATTATTAATTATAATCTATAATTATATATTATTATATATATATTATTATCATTATTTATTATTATTATTATTATTATTATTATTTATTATTATTATTTTTATTATATTATTATTAGAATTATTATTATATTATTATTATTATTATTATTATTGATTATATTATTATTCATTATTATTATTATTATATTCATATTATTATTATTATAATTTCAATTATTCTCATCATTTATTCATTAAATTATTTACCATTTATTTCTTATTATTATTATATTATTAACACATCTTGAAACAAGTGGAATACAACAGTAAGTTACTGACCAAGGTATATTTCAAGTTGTAAATGAAAAGCCTAAAAAAAACCGTGGTTAACCGCAAAAATCCAATACTAATGAATTTTGTCAGCCAGCTGCAAAATATATCTTCATATGCGCTCTATTAATTATTATTATTATACTTATTATTATATATTATCTATTATTATTATTATTATTATTATTATTATTATCTTTTTATTATTATTACTGTTATCATTTCTTTTCCTTTATCTTTTTCTTTTTCTCTTCGTTTTTTACTATTATTAAATTATTTTTATTATTAATAATTTATTAATATTATTAATATTAATATGATTTTCTATTATCTATTATATTATTATTATTATTTTATTATTATTATTATATTATTATTATTAATATTATATTTAATATATTATTATATTATTATATTATTATATTATTATTATTATATTATATTATTATTATTTACTATTATTATTATTATTATTAATTACTATATTTATTATTATTATTATTATTTATATTATATCTATTATTTATTATATTATATTATTATGCTATTATTATTATTATATTTATTTATTATTTATGAAAATGCATGTAATTATTATTATTATTATTATATATTATTGATTTTATAATATTCTATTATCTATTATATTATTATTATTTTTTATATTTTTTGTATATTACTAGCTATAAATTTACCTGTACTATTATTGTTATTATTATTATTATTATTATTATATTATATATTATTATTATATTATTATATCTTAATTTATTTATTTATTTTATTATTATATTATATTATGTTATTATTATCATTTGGATTATTTTTATATATTATTATTATTTATTCTTATTATTATTTTATATTCTATTATATTATTATTATCTTTTATCTTATTATGAATATTATTATTATTTTATTGATTATTTTATTGTACCTATTACTTCTATCTTTATCTTGTATAATATTTTTATTTATTATCATTTATTATTATTATTATCTTATTATTATCTTATATATTATTATTATTTATCATTATCATTATTATTATTACTGTTGTGAAAAGTATGTGAAATATTACTATTTTATCTGTTTTTATTAATAATCTTATTACTGTTATTATCAATCTTATTGTTATTGTTTTTTATAATTATTTTATTATTATTATTAAAATTATAATTATTTTTATTAGAAGATACCTAATTAAAATTGGGATAATTAAATTATTATTTCGGGTCTCAAACGACACAAAACTGTGTTGCAATTAGTAGACCCCTTTCAATACTAGGAAAAATATTCTTTGTTTTATAATTAATTGCTATAATTAAGTTGTAAAATATTGTACCATGTAAGCAATGTAAATTTTCTTAACCTGAATAAAGTTTTTTTAAAATTGAAAATGAAATTATTATTAATTATTATTATTATTATATTATTACATTTATTATTAGTTATTATTATTATTATTATTATTATTATTATATTATTAATTATATTATGTATTATTATTATTGTTATTATTATTATTATTCATATTATTATTATATATTTTATTGTTACTTATTATTATTGTTATTTTGTTATTATTATTAATATTATTATTATTATATTATTATATTATTTATTATTATTATTATTATTATTATTATTATTATTACTGTTCTTATTATTAGTATTATAACATAATATTTTGTGTTAGGATAAAAACTTTATAGCTATTTCATTGTCGTGATATTAGTCACTACGGTATTTTCATGTTACTTTAATTTTATATGTACATTAAATAATAATTACACTTATTGTACTATTAGAAAGGAAGAGGCACTTGGGTAGTTGATGCTCAAAATGTATATGTATATAAATGTATTGTATTCGGGCTCAAAGGACACAACACTGTGTTGCAATCAGTTGCCCCATTTCAGATAGGAGTGAAATTGAATTTCCTAATTTACATGATTTATTGCCATTTTTGTAAATGTAATAAGATCTATTATATTTGTATCTCTTATTAAGGATAAAAAATTGTAACAACTATTCTGAAATAAAAATTTTGAATTTGAATTTTTTGGAATATTATTATTATTATTATTATTAATTATTATATATTATTATTATTATTATTATATTATTATTATATATTATTATATTATGTATATTTATTATTAATTATTTATATTATTTATTATTATAGTATAAAAGTTTTTGATTTTATTTCCTTTCCAAAGTTCTAAATATTTATTTTTTGTACATAATTTAATTCTTTAAAATAATTCTTTGAAAATAAAATACAGGAGAAGAAGATATATTTACATTGATTTCCCGACGCGTTTTTCGTCTCTATACTTGAAACATCTTCAGAGGATTATTTCTCGTAAGCGAATGAGTTTTAAATTGATATATAATAAGTTAATCAAATGATATTAAGTCTGACTGATAAATACATAAAATTTATGTTAATGTCTGGTTTGGGCGTTTTGATGTAGAAAAGAAAGCTCCGCAAATTTTTAAGTTTTCTTGGACTTCACCCGATCCGATAATATTTTGTGAAGTGTTTAGAAATTTTACTAATAGTTTGATTGACCATGATGCCACCGTTGAAATGTTCAAAGATTTTGCTGGGAATGTAGCGATGTTGATATGCCCAGCCGACAATCTATTCGTCGGATGGTACACCCAATTATATGTTCGACGTTACGGCTGACTTCAGCGGCACAGTTTTTAAATTGGGTACAAACGTTTTTATGGTTTGTCGGTTCAAAGCATCTCTTGTTGCTAAAGGAAGATACAGTTGTTTTTTTGACTTATTGGTATAGTCTGACTTTAATTTTTTGAGGTGTCTTTAGTTTTGAAGGTGAGAATTCAAAATTTTACGAAGGCACTTCTCTTCCTTCCTTATTGAAAAATAGCATTGGAAGTTTTTGAAAAGAAAGAAATTAAGTAAATATATTTTTCTGATTATTTTTTACTTTCTTTATTATATAATTTTGTATAGGTTATTAATTAAATTTTCAAATGAATATTGTGATGATCACAGTTAATTAAATTTTTAACTTAATGCGACAAATTTCGTTAAATCAAAGTTTTTCCCCAAGGTGAACATAGGATTGTAGTTCTGTAAACTAAATTTACGAATAGATTCTTTTGTTAAATTGACGGTCAGTGGAATTTTAGGATCCATAGTTCATATTACAGACCATTTATCAGTGGGGTTTGACATGTATGCCTATAGATTATGAGCCGTCAGAATTAAAATTGATTTTGATGTCAAAAAAACAGATAGCTTTATTAACCTAAGTTTCGTATGTGAATATTAAGCATGACAACTCTTGAATTCTATCTTATTGATGAACTGATGTATATGATCAATGTTCCTAAAAATAGTGAGGGTTTCTTCGACATACCTTATGTAAAATACGTGGTTAAAGTTGTTTGTTTCACGAAGGAGTTTTTCCAGATGGACATATCTTTATAGAAGTCAGCAAATGTAGGTCCAAAGTGGTCAGACCTCGGCAGTTTCATCAGTTGTTGAGATATATTGTTTTTCTTTAACATTTAAACGTGTCTTGATTACAAACAAATTAATTAAAAGGTTCCTCATATGTTGTTCTGATTTATTGGGTGGGTAGGTTATTTGAGTGAAACACTTTCGTTAATTATTTATGTCAATCATCCCGATTTCAAGAACACAGGTACATTTATGAAACAAAATTCTACATCAAGTGATGCGAATATATTAGTTGCTTCAAGTT